>JAMWET010000169.1:0-279464 GCA_024036415.1 Prochilodus magdalenae | reverse complement strand
GGTTGACAGAACTGTCTCGTCATCTGGCAAACGCAGTGATGCATCCACATTGTGGCACTAATAACGTTGTCACAGTGTCCATATAAGGAAACACTTGTTACATGTGCCCAGCAAATACTGATCCTCACACCTGCACTGATGATAACCAGTGTTATTCAAAAGACACACTGTAAAAAGAAATACACCACAATAACTTTGTTAGGAGAAAACAGTTCTGCTGGGCTTCATGTTACAGACATGCTGGTAAATTTACCACATTTTAATACACGACAAAGAACATCTCAGAGTATATTTGTATATTTCTCAATATTTTTTTCAAAGATAATCAATAAAATACTCTACAAATGAATGAAACAAATTGTAGAATGAAGTGCAGTGCTGAACAAATTAAAATCTTCTAAAAACATTTTATTACAAAGTTTTTTAGCAAATAAATAAAGGACACTTACCTGTAGTGACATTGACGACTTCAGTGATCTGAAATGTCACCCATAGTTAATGGTAAATGGAGTGTCTTGAGAATATTTCTCACAGTCTATTGAGCACTGATGGTTGCATCCAGTGTGTCAGCCTGAATCTCAACCCATATACTCAGTGGGAGAAACTACAGGAAATAAGAGAGAAAAAAAAATTAATTTAAAATTATATACATCCAAAAGGAAAATTCACAAAAAAGTGTGGATAATACAAGACCAAGAGGCTATAAATGGATTCACTGCAAACTGAAATGATATGAAAATTGTATAAACATGTTTACAATAAAGACATTTAGAGAAAACACTGATATAATGGTGTTCTATATTGAAGGATAAAAATAATGTAGATTTATTTTTTCTAATAAGTACTGAATATACAATTTGAAATGTTAAGCAAAATCTGCCGTTCTTTATACAATGTAAACCTACATGTTGTCAACAGATTACAAAAGAGGTTTGATGAAAACTGAGAAATATATTTCAGGTGCTATTACATACCTGTTGGACATATGTTATCTATTACAAAAAGAAAAAGAAAGAAATTATTTAATAACAGTTTTACAGACGTTTATAAAGTTTAGAAAAACACCCATTGATTGAACTTAAACAATTCAGTATGAGGTACATCCTGAAAATTCTAAATGGTTCACTGCTTACAGTGCATGTATAGATTTTGTCTTGGACTACATACAACATGTTTTCAGTTAGGAATAAGTTATTAACCGTTAATTTTAACGGCTGATTAGACATGCATAAATAACATATATTAAAATAAACCACTCAATGCTAAAAACAACAACTGTGTTCCACATTAACAATATTAAGGTTAAAAAGAAAAGTACTTTGATCACATTACCACAGATCCAGATAGGTTTCACTAGCATTAATGCAAATCTTACAAAAGTATGTAAGAAATAAATACAACACAAAAATACTTCTCTTTTCAAGTAGAGAATATTGAGATTTAAGGGGGTTTTACTGACAGAAGTAATTAAGGTCACAATAAATTCATTTGTTATTCAATTAAAATCATACATCCTAAGGACTCCAAAGCCCAACTTAATATGGGCATAATTACAAAACCATAACCTTTAAATCTGCCTATGTTTATGTTGCACTTCATACATACTTTTCAGCTCTATCGTTGGTTGACAGAACTGTCCGTCATCTGGCAAACCATTGATGCATCCACATGTGGCACTATAATAACGTTGTCACAGTGTCCATATAGGGAACACTTGTTACATGGCCAGAAATACTGATCCTCACACCTGCACTGATACCCAGTGTTATTCAAAAGACACACTGTAAAAGAAATACACCACAATAACTTTGTTAGGATAGAAAAAAACAGTTCTGCTGGGCTTCATGTTACAGACATGCTGTAAATTTAACACATTTTAATACACGACAAAGAACATCTCAGAGTATATTTGTATATTTCTCAATATTTTTCAAAGATAATCAATAAAATACTCTACAAATGAATGAAACAAATTGTAGAATGAAGTGCAGTGCTGAACAAATTAAAATCTTCTAAAACATTTTATTACAAAGTGTTTTAGCAAATAAATAAAGGACACTTACCTGTAGTGACATTGACTTCAGTGATCTGAATGTCACCCATAGTTAATGGTAAATGGAGTGTCTTGAGAATATTTCTCAGTCTATTGAGCACTGTTGCATCCAGTGTGTCAGCCTGAATCTCAACCATATACTCAGTGGGAGAAACTACAGGAAATAAGAGAAAAAAAAATTAATTAAAATTATATACATCCAAAAGGAAAATTCAGTGTGGGATAATACAAGACCAAGAGGCTATAAATGGATTCACTGCATACTGAAATGATATGAAATTGCATAAACATGTTTAATAAAGACATTTAGAGAAACACTGATATAATGGTGTTCTACATTGAAGGATAAAATAATGTAGATTTATTTTTCTAATAAGTACTGAATATACAATTTGAAATGTTAAGCAAAATCTGCTTTTCTTCATACAATGTAAACCTACATGTTGTAAACAGATTACAAAAGAGGTTTGATGAAAACTGAGAAATATATTTCAGGTGCTATTACATACCTGTAGGACATGTGTTATCTATTACAAAAAGAAAAAGAAAGAAATTATTTAATAACAGTTTTACAGATGTTTAGAAAGTTTAGAAAAACACTTATTGATTGAACTTAAACAATTCAGTATGAGGTACATCCTGAAAATTCTAAATGGTTCACTGCTTACAGTGCATGTATAGATTTGTCTTGGACTACATACAACATGTTTTCAGTTAGGAATAAGTTATTAACCATAATTTTAACGGCTGATTAGACATGCATAAATAACATATATTAAAATAAACCACTCAATGCTAAAAACAACAACTGTGTTCCACATTAACAATATTAAGGTTAAAAAGAAAAGGACTTTGATCACATTACCACAGATCCAGATAGGTTTCAGTAGCATTAATGCAAATCTTACAAAAGTATGTAAGAAATAAATACAACACAAAAATACTTCTCTTTTCAAGTAGAGAATATTGAGATTTAAGGGGGTTTAACTGACAGCAGTAATTAAGGTCACAATAAATTCATTTGTTATTCAATTAAAATCATACGTCCCAAGGACGGAAGAACCAGCCACAATACGGTGCAGTCGTCCTGTCCCCTTTGCAGAAAAGCATCCCCAAAGAATGATGTTTCCACCGCCATGCTTCACGGTTGGGATGGTGTTCTTGGGGTTGTACTCATCATTCTTCTTCCTCCAAACATGACGAGTGGAGTTTAAACCAAAAAGTTCTATTTTTGTCTCATCAGACCACATGACCTTCTCCCATTCCTCCTCTGGATCATTCAGATGGTCATTTGCAAACTTCAGACGGGCTTTGACATGCGTTGGCTTGAGGAAAGGCACCTTGCGTGCACTGCAGGATTTTAATCCTTGACGGCGTGGAGTGTTGCTGATTGTTTTCTTTGAGACTGTGGTCCCAGCTCTATTCAGGTCATTGACCAGGTCCTGCCGTGTAATTCTGGGCTCATTCCTCACCTTCCTCAAGATCATTGATGCTCCACGAGGTGAGATCTTGCATGGCGCCCCAGACCGAGGGAGATTATCCGTTATTTTGCATTTCTTCCATTTTCTAATAATTGCACCAACAGTTGTTGCCTTCAACCAAGCTGCTTGCCTATTGTCCTGTAGCCCATCCCAGCCTTGTGCAGGTCTACAATTTTATCCCTGATGTCCTTACAAAGCTCCCTGGTCTTGGGCATTGTGGAGATGCTGGAGTCTGACTGATTGAGTGTGTGGACAGGTGTCTTTTATACAGGTAACGAGTTCAAACAGGTGCAGTTAATACAGGTAATGAGTGGAGAACAGGAGGGCTTCTTAAAGAAGAAGTAACATGTCTGTGAGAGCCAAAATTCTTACTGGTTGATAGATGATCAAATACTTATTTCCCACAATGAAATGGAAATTAATTATTTAAAAATCATACAATGTATTTTTCTGGATTTTTGTTTTAGATTCCATCACTCACAGTTGAAGAGTACCTATGATAAAAATTACAGTCTTCTACATGCTTTGCAAGTGGGAAAACCTGAAAAATCAGCAGTGTATCAAATACTTGTTCTCCCCACTGTATATTAAAATAAACCACTCAATGCTAAAAACAACAACTGTGTTCCACATTAACAATATTAAGGTTAAAAAGAAAGGGACTTTGATCACATTACCACAGATCCAGATAGGTTTCAGTAGCATTAATGCAAATCTTACAAAAGTATGTAAGAAATAAATACAACACAAAAATACTTCTCTTTTCAAGTAGAGAATATTGAGATTTAAGGGGGTTTAACTGACAGCAGTAATTAAGGTCACAATAAATTCATTTGTTATTCAATTAAAATTATACAGCCCAAGGACTCCAAAGCCCAATTTAATATGGGCATAATCACAAAACCATATCCTTCAAATCTGCCTATGTTCATGCTGCACTTCATACATACTTTTCAGCTCTATCGTTGGTTGACAGAACTGTCCGTCATCTGGCAAACCAGTGATGCATCCACATGTGGCACTAATAACGTTTTGTCACAGTGTCCATATAAGGAAACACTTGTTACATGGCCAGAAATACTGATCCTCACACCTGCACTGATACCCAGTGTTATTCAAAAGACACACTGTAAAAGAAATACACCACAATAACTTTGTTAGGAGAAAACAGTTCTGCTGGGCTTCATGTTACAGACATGCTGTAAATTTAACACATTTTAATACACGACAAAGAACATCTCAGAGTATATTTGTATATTTCTCAATATTTTTCAAAGATAATCAATAAAATACTCTACAAATGAATGAAACAAATTGTAGAATGAAGTGCAGTGCTGAACAAATTAAAATCTTCTAAAACATTTTATTACAAAGTGTTTTAGCAAATAAATAAAGGACACTTACCTGTAGTGACATTGACTTCAGTGATCTGAATGTCACCCATAGTTAATGGTAAATGGAGTGTCTTGAGAATATTTCTCAGTCTATTGAGCACTGTTGCATCCAGTGTGTCAGCCTGAATCTCAACCATATACTCAGTGGGAGAAACTACAGGAAATAAGAGAAAAAAAAATTAATTAAAATTATATACATCCAAAAGGAAAATTCAGTGTGGGATAATACAAGACCAAGAGGCTATAAATGGATTCACTGCAAACTGAAATGATATGAAATTGTATAAACATGTTTAATAAAGACATTTAGAGAAACACTGATATAATGGTGTTCTATATTGAAGGATAAAATAATGTAGATTTATTTTTCTAATAAGTACTGAATATACAATTTGAAATGTTAAGCAAAATCTGCCGTTGTTCATACAATGTAAACCTACATGTTGTCAACAGATTACAAAAGAGGTTTGATGAAAACTGAGAAATATATTTCAGGTGCTATTACATACCTGTTGGACATATGTTATCTATTACAAAAAGAAAAAGAAAGAAATTATTTAATAACAGTTTTACAGACGTTTATAAAGTTTAGAAAAACACCCATTGATTGAACTTAAACAATTCAGTATGAGGTACATCCTGAAAATTCTAAATGGTTCACTGCTTACAGTGCATGTATAGATTTGTCTTGGACTACATACAACATGTTTTCAGTTAGGAATAAGTTATTAACCGTAATTTTAACGGCTGATTAGACATGCATAAATAACATATATTAAAATAAACCACTCAATGCTAAAAACAACAACTGTGTTCCACATTAACAATATTAAGGTTAAAAAGAAAGGGACTTTGATCACATTACCACAGATCCAGATAGGTTTCAGTAGCATTAATGCAAATCTTACAAAAGTATGTAAGAAATAAATACAACACAAAAATACTTCTCTTTTCAAGTAGAGAATATTGAGATTTAAGGGGGTTTAACTGACAGCAGTAATTAAGGTCACAATAAATTCATTTGTTATTCAATTAAAATCATACAGCCCAAGGACTCCAAAGCCCAATTTAATATGGGCATAATCACAAAACCATATCCTTCAAATCTGCCTATGTTCATGTTGCACTTCATACATACTTTTCAGCTCTATCGTTGGTTGACAGAACTGTCCGTCATCTGGCAAACCAGTGATGCATCCACATGTGGCACTAATAACGTTGTCACAGTGTCCATATAAGGAACACTTGTTACATGGCCAGAAATACTGATCCTCACACCTGCACTGATACCCAGTGTTATATTCAAAAGACACACTGTAAAAGAAAAAATACCACACAATAACTTTGTTAGGAGAAAACAGTTCTGCTGGGCTTCATGTTACAGA
Source organism: Prochilodus magdalenae (assembly GCA_024036415.1). Lineage (NCBI taxonomy): Eukaryota > Metazoa > Chordata > Actinopteri > Characiformes > Prochilodontidae > Prochilodus > Prochilodus magdalenae. The sequence continues at coordinate 273,151 of JAMWET010000169.1, read as the reverse complement.
CATGCTGTAAATTTAACACATTTTAATACACGACAAAGAACATCTCAGAGTATATTTGTATATTTCTCAATATTTTTCAAAGATAATCAATAAAATACTACTACAAAATGAAATGAAACAAATTGTAGAATGAAGTGCAGTGCTGAACAAATTAAAAATCTTCTAAAACATTTTTATTACAAAGTGTTTTAAGCAAAGAAATAAAGGACACTTACCTGTAGTGACATTGACTTCAGTGATCTGAATGTCACCCATAGTTAAGGGTAAATGGAGTGTCTTGAGAATATTTCTCAGTCCATTGGAGCACTGTTGCATCCAGTGTGTCAGCCTGAATCTCAACCATATACTCAGTGGGAGAAACTACAGGAAATAAGAGAAAAAAAAATAAATTAAAATTATATTACATCCAAAAGGAAAAACTCAGTGTGGGATAATACAAGACCAAGAGGCTACAAATGGATTCACTGCATACTGAAATGATATGAAATTGTATAAACATGTTTAATAAAGACATTTAGAGAAACACTGATATAATGGTGTTCTATATTGAAGGATAAAATAATGTAGATTTATTTTTCTAATAAGTACTGAATATACAATTTGAAATGTAAAGCAAAATCTGCCGTTCTTTATACAATGTAAACCTACATGTTGTCAACAGATTACAAAAGAGGTTTGATGAAAACTGAGAAATATATTTCAGGTGCTATTACATACCTGTTGGACATATGTTATCTATTACAAAAAGAAAAAGAAAGAAATTATTTAATAACAGTTTTACAGACGTTTATAAAGTTTAGAAAAACACTTATTGATTGAACTTAAACAATTCAGTATGAGGTACATCCTGAAAATTCTAAATGGTTCACTGCTTACAGTGCATGTATAGATTTGTCTTGGACTACATACAACATGTTTTCAGTTAGGAATAAGTTATTAACCGTAATTTTAACGGCTGATTAGACATGCATAAATAACATATATTAAAATAAACCACTCAATGCTAAAAACAACAACTGTGTTCCACATTAACAATATTAAGGTTAAAAAGAAAGGGACTTTGATCACATTACCACAGATCCAGATAGGTTTCAGTAGCATTAATGCAAATCTTACAAAAGTATGTAAGAAATAAATACAACACAAAAATACTTCTCTTTTCAAGTAGAGAATATTGAGATTTAAGGGGGTTTAACTGACAGCAGTAATTAAGGTCACAATAAATTCATTTGTTATTCAATTAAAATCATACAGCCCAAGGACTCCAAAGCCCAATTTAATATGGGCATAATCACAAAACCATATCCTTCAAATCTGCCTATGTTCATGTTGCACTTCATACATACTTTTCAGCTCTATCGTTGGTTGACAGAACTGTCCGTCATCTGGCAAACCAGTGATGCATCCACATGTGGCACTAATAACGTTGTCACAGTGTCCATATAAGGAACACTTGTTACATGGCCAGAAATACTGATCCTCACACCTGCACTGATACCCAGTGTTATTCAAAAGACACACTGTAAAAGAAATACACCACAATAACTTTGTTAGGAGAAAACAGTTCTGCTGGGCTTCATGTTACAGACATGCTGTAAATTTAACACATTTTAATACACGACAAAGAACATCTCAGAGTATATTTGTATATTTCTCAATATTTTTCAAAGATAATCAATAAAATACTCTACAAATGAATGAAACAAATTGTAGAATGAAGTGCAGTGCTGAACAAATTAAAATCTTCTAAAACATTTTATTACAAAGTGTTTTAGCAAATAAATAAAGGACACTTACCTGTAGTGACATTGACTTCAGTGATCTGAATGTCACCCATAGTTAATGGTAAATGGAGTGTCTTGAGAATATTTCTCAGTCTATTGAGCACTGTTGCATCCAGTGTGTCAGCCTGAATCTCAACCATATACTCAGTGGGAGAAACTACAGGAAATAAGAGAAAAAAAAATAAATTAAAATTATATACATCCAAAAGGAAAATTCAGTGTGGGATAATACAAGACCAAGAGGCTATAAATGGATTCACTGCAAACTGAAATGATATGAAATTGTATAAACATGTTTAATAAAGACATTTAGAGAAACACTGATATAATGGTGTTCTATATTGAAGGATAAAATAATGTAGATTTATTTTTCTAATAAGTACTGAATATACAATTTGAAATGTTAAGCAAAATCTGCCGTTCTTTATACAATGTAAACCTACATGTTGTCAACAGATTACAAAAGAGGTTTGATGAAAACTGAGAAATATATTTCAGGTGCTATTACATACCTGTTGGACATATGTTATCTATTACAAAAAGAAAAAGAAAGAAATTATTTAATAACAGTTTTACAGACGTTTATAAAGTTTAGAAAAACACCCATTGATTGAACTTAAACAATTCAGTATGAGGTACATCCTGAAAATTCTAAATGGTTCACTGCTTACAGTGCATGTATAGATTTGTCTTGGACTACATACAACATGTTTTCAGTTAGGAATAAGTTATTAACCGTAATTTTAACGGCTGATTAGACATGCATAAATAACATATATTAAAATAAACCACTCAATGCTAAAAACAACAACTGTGTTCCACATTAACAATATTAAGGTTAAAAAGAAAAGTACTTTGATCACATTACCACAGATCCAGATAGGTTTCACTAGCATTAATGCAAATCTTACAAAAGTATGTAAGAAATAAATACAACACAAAAATACTTCTCTTTTCAAGTAGAGAATATTGAGATTTAAGGGGGTTTAACTGACAGCAGTAATTAAGGTCACAATAAATTCATTTGTTATTCAATTAAAATCATACATCCTAAGGACTCCAAAGCCCAACTTAATATGGGCATAATTACAAAACCATAACCTTCAAATCTGCCTATGTTTATGTTGCACTTCATACATACTTTTCAGCTCTATCGTTGGTTGACAGAACTGTCCGTCATCTGGCAAACCATTGATGCATCCACATGTGGCACTAATAACGTTGTCACAGTGTCCATATAGGGAACACTTGTTACATGGCCAGAAATACTGATCCTCACACCTGCACTGATACCCAGTGTTATTCAAAAGACACACTGTAAAAGAAATACACCACAATAACTTTGTTAGGAGAAAACAGTTCTGCTGGGCTTCATGTTACAGACATGCTGTAAATTTAACACATTTTAATACACGACAAAGAACATCTCAGAGTATATTTGTATATTTCTCAATATTTTTCAAAGATAATCAATAAAATACTCTACAAATGATTGAAACAAATTGTAGAATGAAGTGCAGTGCTGAACAAATTAAAATCTTCTAAAACATTTTATTACAAAGTGTTTTAGCAAATAAATAAAGGACACTTACCTGTAGTGACATTGACTTCAGTGATCTGAATGTCACCCATAGTTAATGGTAAATGGAGTGTCTTGAGAATATTTCTCAGTCTATTGAGCACTGTTGCATCCAGTGTGTCAGCCTGAATCTCAACCATATACTCAGTGGGAGAAACTACAGGAAATAAGAGAAAAAAAAATTAATTAAAATTATATACATCCAAAAGGAAAATTCAGTGTGGGATAATACAAGACCAAGAGGCTATAAATGGATTCACTGCATACTGAAATGATATGAAATTGCATAAACATGTTTAATAAAGACATTTAGAGAAACACTGATATAATGGTGTTCTACATTGAAGGATAAAATAATGTAGATTTATTTTTCTAATAAGTACTGAATATACAATTTGAAATGTTAAGCAAAATCTGCCTTTCTTCATACAATGTAAACCTACATGTTGTCAACAGATTACAAAAGAGGTTTGATGAAAACTGAGAAATATATTTCAGGTGCTATTACATACCTGTTGGACATGTGTTATCTATTACAAAAAGAAAAAGAAAGAAATTATTTAATAACAGTTTTACAGATGTTTAGAAAGTTTAGAAAAACACTTATTGATTGAACTTAAACAATTCAGTATGAGGTACATCCTGAAAATTCTAAATGGTTCACTGCTTACAGTGCATGTATAGATTTGTCTTGGACTACATACAACATGTTTTCAGTTAGGAATAAGTTATTAACCATAATTTTAACGGCTGATTAGACATGCATAAATAACATATATTAAAATAAACCACTCAATGCTAAAAACAACAACTGTGTTCCACATTAACAATATTAAGGTTAAAAAGAAAAGGACTTTGATCACATTACCACAGATCCAGATAGGTTTCAGTAGCATTAATGCAAATCTTACAAAAGTATGTAAGAAATAAATACAACACAAAAATACTTCTCTTTTCAAGTAGAGAATATTGAGATTTAAGGGGGTTTAACTGACAGCAGTAATTAAGGTCACAATAAATTCATTTGTTATTCAATTAAAATCATACGTCCCAAGGACGGAAGAACCAATTTAAATATGGCCACAAAACCATACGGTGCAAATCTGCCTCGTCCTGTCCCCTTTACATACAGGTTGACAAAACTGTCCGTCCATCTGGTCAAACCCAGTGATGCATCCACATCCGTAAAGAATGATGTTTGTCCACCGCCATGCTTCACGGTTGGGATGGTGTTACTTGGGGTTGTACTCATCATTCTTCTTCCTCCAAACATGACGAGTGGAGTTTAAACCAAAAAACTTCTATTTTTGTTCTCATCAGACCACATGACCTTCTCCCATTTTACTCCTCTGGATCATTCAGATATTTGTCATTTGCAAACTTCAGACGGGCTTTGACATGCGTTGGCTTGAGGAAAGGCACCTTGCGTGCACTGCAGGATTTTAATCCTTGACGGCGTGGAGTGTTGCTGATTGTTTTCTTTGAGACTGTGGTCCCAGCTCTATTCAGGTCATTGAATGGCCTGCCGTGTAATATTCTGGGCTCATTCCTCACCTTCCTCAAGATCATTGATGCTCCACGAGGTGAGATCTTGCATGGCGCCCCAGACCGAGGGAGAAAAATCCGTTATTTTGCATTTCTTCCATTTTCTAATAATTGCACCAACAGTTGTTGCCTTCAACCAAGCTGCTTGCCTATTGTCCTGTAGCCCATCCCAGCCTTGTGCAGGTCTACAATTTTATCCCTGATGTCCTTACAAAGCTCCCTGGTCTTGGGCATTGTGGAGATGCTGGAGTCTGACTGATTGAGTGTGTGGACAGGTGTCTTTTATACAGGTAACGAGTTCAAACAGGTGCAGTTAATACAGGTAATGAGTGGAGAACAGGAGGGCTTCTTAAAGAAGAAGTAACATGTCTGTGAGAGCCAAAATTCTTACTGGTTGATAGATGATCAAATACTTATTTCCCACAATGAAATGGAAATTAATTATTTAAAAATCATACAATGTATTTTTCTGGATTTTTGTTTTAGATTCCATCACTCACAGTTGAAGAGTACCTATGATAAAAATTACAGTCTTCTACATGCTTTGCAAGTGGGAAAACCTGAAAAATCAGCAGTGTATCAAATACTTGTTCTCCCCACTGTATATTAAAATAAACCACTCAATGCTAAAAACAACAACTGTGTTCCACATTAACAATATTAAGGTTAAAAAGAAAGGGACTTTGATCACATTACCACAGATCCAGATAGGTTTCAGTAGCATTAATGCAAATCTTACAAAAGTATGTAAGAAATAAATACAACACAAAAATACTTCTCTTTTCAAGTAGAGAATATTGAGATTTAAGGGGGTTTAACTGACAGCAGTAATTAAGGTCACAATAAATTCATTTGTTATTCAATTAAAATCATACGTCCCAAGGACTCCAAATCCCAATTTAATATGGGCATAATCACAAAACCATATCCTTCAAATCTGCCTATGTTCATGTTGCACTTCATACATACTTTTCAGCTCTATCGTTGGTTGACAGAACTGTCCGTCATCTGGCAAACCAGTGATGCATCCACATGTGGCACTAATAACGTTGTCACAGTGTCCATATACCGAACACTTGTTACATGGCCAGAAATACTTATCCTCACACCTGCACTGATACCCAGTGTTATTCAAAAGACACACTGTAAAAGAAATACACCACAATAACTTTGTTAGGAGAAAACAGTTCTGCTGGGCTTCATGTTACAGACATGCTGTAAATTTAACACATTTTAATACACGACAAAAAACATGTCAGGGTATATTTGTATATTTCTCAATATTTTTCAAATATAATTAATAAAATACTATGAAAATAAATGAAACAAATTGTAGAATGCAGTGCAGTGCTGAACAAATTAAAATCTTCTAAAACATTTTATAACAAAGTGTTTCTGAAAAGACTTAAAGGACACTTACCTGTAGTGACACTGACTTCAGTGATCTGAATGTCACCCATAGTTAAGGGTAAATAGAGTGTCTTCAAAAGATTTCTCAGTCCATAGAGCATTGATGCATCCATTGTATCAGCCTGAATCTCAACCATATACTCAGTGGGAGAAACTATAGGAAATAACACAAAGAAAAACAATTTGGAATACAATTATTTACATCCAAAAGGAAAAACTCCACTGTAAGAAAATACCGGACCAAGAGGCTATAAATGGGCTTGCAGCAAACTGAAATTATATGAAATTGTATAAACATGTTTAATAAAGACATTTAGAGAAACACTGATATAATGGTGTTCTATTTTGAAAGATAAAATAATGTAGATTTATTTTTCTAATAAGTACTAAATATACAATTTGAAATGTTAAGCAAAATCTGCCGTTCTTTATACAATGTAAACCTACATGTTGTCAACAGATTACATAAGAGGTTTGATGAAAACTGAGAAATATATTTCAGGTGCTATTACATACCTGTTGGACATGTGTTATCTATTACAAAAAGAAAAAGAAAGAAATTATTTAATAACAGTTTTACAGACGTTTATAAAGTTTAGAAAAACACCCATTGATTGAACTTAAACAATTCAGTATGAGGTACATCCTGAAAATTCTAAATGGTTCACTGCTTACAGTGCATGTATAGATTTGTCTTGGACTACATACAACATGTTTTCAGTTAGGAATAAGTTATTAACCGTAATTTCAACGGCTGATTAGACATGCATAAATAACATATATTAAAATAAACCACTCAATGCTAAAAACAATAACTGTGTTCCACATGAAAAATATTAAGGTTAAATCGAAAAGTACTTTGATCACATGACCACAGATCCAGGATTCAGTAGCATTAATACAAATCTTACAAAAATATGTAAGAAATAAATACAACACAAAAATACTTCTCTTTTCAGGTAGAGAATATTGAGATTTAAGGGGGTTCAACTGACAGCAGTACTTAAAGTCACATGAAATTAATTTGTTATGCAGTTAATATCATACAGCCCAAGGACTCCAAAGCCCAATTTAATTTGAGCATAATCACAAAACCATATCCTTCAAATCTGCCTATGTTTATGTTGAACTTCATACATACTCTTTAGCTCTATCGTTGGTTGACAGAACTGTCCGTCATCTGGCAAACCATTGATGCATCCACATGTGGCACTAATAACGTTGTCACAGTGTCCATATAGCGAACACTTGTTACATGGCCAGAAATACTGATCCTCACACCTGCACTGATACCCAGTGTTATTCAAAAGACACACTGTGAAAGAAATACACCACAATAACTTTGTTAGGAGAAAAAAGTTCTGCTGGGCTTCATGTTACATACAAACTGCAAATTAAACACATTTTTATACACGACAAAGAACATCTCAGGGAATATTTGTGCATTTTTTCAAACATAATTAATAAAATACTATAAAAAAATGAAACAAATTGTAGAATTAAGTGCGGTGCTGAAGTCTTCTAAAATATTTTATAACAAAGTGTTTCTGCAAAGACATCTAGGACAGTTACCTGTAGTGACACTGACTTCAGTGATCTGAATGTCACCCATAGTTAAGGGTAAATGGAGTGTCTTGAGAAGATTTCTCAGTCTATTGAGCACTGTTGCATCCAGTGTATCAGCCTGAATCTCAACCATATACTCAGTGGGAGAAACTGCAGGAAATAACATAAAGAAAAACAATTTGGAATAATATTATATACATCCAAAAGGAAAAATCCACAGTTAGAAAATACAGAACCAACAGGCTATAAATGGTTTTTGATGCAAACTGAAACAATACTGGCACAAATTAAAAATTATTTGTTCTGTTTTTAATGTGAAACAAGTAACAAACATCTGTAACCACAACTAAAGTAAAGACTTATCTTACATATACCAAAAACACAATTTTAAACCCCATATAACATTCTGTTCTGTGTTATGACTTTTGATGATGCAATGCATTGTATGTTGTGCTATAAAATTGTGACCTAAAGAACTAAGCTTCTGATCCTTAAGTATAAAAATGAATGTCATTGTAAAATAGAAATACTCAACTATAGTCGATACCAAAATACAAGACTAGAGGTTTTTTTTTTTTCAAAATTGGAGTTGAATAAATTTAATCTAACTGATTTCGAAAAAAAAAAAAAAAGAAAAAAAAAAAAGAGAAATTGTTTCATAGATAATCTAACCATTTCTGCATTAGTCATGGACCATGCTTGGACTCTGCACACAGCAACTGTATTTTTAATCATTATTTTTCTCATTACATGTACTGTTGTCACTTGCATGTGGATTTCCCAAATAAAAACATGGCTGAACAAGGAGTATCGTAAAATAATTGTAAAATAGTATAGATTACCTTCTTATGAGCATTAAAAAGAAATCAAATTGAATGCTAAGCAAATATCCCATTGTGGTAAATACATTACAAAATAGGTTTGATTAAAATAAAAAAGATATTTACATTACATACCTGGTGGACATGTGTTATCTATTTAAAAAAAGAAAAAGAAAAAATTATTTCAGAACAATATTACAAAAATGTATGAAGTTTAAAAATTTCAAAAAACTTTAGTATATCAGTTAAACCAAGAAATGGTGTTCTAAATGGTTCATTGGTTACAATACATATAACTTTGTATGTATTTGAATGAACATTGCATGTTGTGAGCTGTATCTGTAAGGACTGATTACACATACATAACCTAAATATATTAAAACAAAGCATTTACTGCCAACAAGAACAACTGTGTTCCATATTAACAATATTTATATTAACTATACATATAGTTCTGAAGCATTGTTGTTACAGTGATTGCATGAAGCGGATGAAGCTGATTTAACTTTAAACAGAGCTACAATGCTGTGTGGAACAGATCTGTTTACTGCTGCTGCAGCTGTCTTTGCCAGGGATTTTAGTAAAACTCCAGTTCAAAAAAGGAAAAGAAAAAAAATTATTAGTAGTATGCAATTGATATACTTTGTTTATATTATATTATATTATATTATATTATATTATATAAGGAGGCTGAGGAAATTTGGAATGTCACCCAGAATCCTCAGCAACTTCTACAGCTGCATCATTGAATCAATCCTGACCAGCTGCATCACTGTGTGGTATGGCAGCACTACTGTGAAGGACCGCAAACGCCTGCAGAGAGTGGTAAAGACTGCAACCAAAATCACCAAGATGGCACAACCCTCTCTGCAGAGCATCTACAATCTCAGAGTCCACAGGAGAGCTGCCTCCATCATCAAAGATCCCACCCACCCCCAACATGGACTATTTACACTTCTACCTTCAGGTACAGAAGCGTGAAATGCCGGACTACCAGATTAAAGAACTCTTTCTTTCCCACAGCCATCAGACTCTTAAACAGTTGAGCTGATGTCTCTCCTCATAGACATCACTGTTTTTATAACAATTGCACTAACTCATATCATTTTTTTGCACATGAATAGTTGCACTACTGTACTTGACTGGTTGTGTCTGCATACAGCTGCACACATCGTTTTGCACATGTAACTGTTCTTGTATGGTTATATTTCAGCTCATTTTGCACAAACACCACTTTACTACAGACTGTTACAATGTAACTAATGTAGCACATACCTGCACAATGTATATAGCCTGTATAATTCTAAATTGTTTACATTTTATATTTTATTTATATATTCTCTGCATGCTTAATTTTTGATCCTTGTTATCTATTTATATTTATACTTTTATTCTATGACATCCAATGTGGGCAGCAAAGTAAGAATTTCATTGTACAGGGAAACTAGTTTCCTTACTGTGCATATGACAATAAAGCTTTGAATCTTTTAATCTATATTTATATATATTTAGATACTAGATAGAAGCCATTGCTAACAGTAGCTTTATTTCCAAAAAGGTAGCTCCCATTTTCTGCTTGCACCAGCTGACTAACATGGAATAGCAGTTTTGGTGTCACACCTACCAGGGATTTCTGTAACACTATAAAAGGAAAGCAAACAATTTGTATATTAAGTCCAACTGACAGACTTTGTTTAAGCTCAATCTAGGTTGGTGGGTGCTAGCTAACTAGCCTAGTGTTGGCAGTATAGGAAAACAGCTACAAAAATGAGTAGCAGACATTAGCTAGCTGGCTAGCTGTGTTAGAAATGGGCCACACAGCATACTTCTTTCAGTTTTGTTACAGATTTTGAATGAGTACTTCAGATAACATCCATCTTTCACAGCTCACACATTGTAAAACGCGACTCCCAGAACACAACTCTCAGCTTCTAGCATCACCCAGTATCTTAACATCACGGTTCTGCTGTAAAATTCTTATTTCCCTGTTCTCACACAGCTGTTTGTGACATAGGAGAGTGTACAGCAGACACACTCAGTTACTCACTTACTATGGGACACGTCCCTCCACATTGTAGGTCAGTGTAGGTGTAGTGACATAAGTCAATGACAACGTGGAGGGATGTGTCCTACTAAATAAAGATACTAAAGACAATAAATAACCATTATTAAGTTCAAGCATTAAAAAAATTATTCTGTTTTTCATTATGTTTCAGAACAACAGGGAGCAGGTAAAATCATTTTAAACTATGTCATCTCTAACTAGCCACTCTCTTCACCTAGCACTGAGTGAAACACACAGCATGCTCCAAGAACCCAACCCTCATGTTAAAGTGCATTATAGTTTCCAAATCAAGTTGACCTAAGTTTCCCATATTTGGCCTATTAAACACATTTTTCATATGTGCTGACTGTTATTTTACTACATCAGTTCATACATACCATTTAGTTCAGTCACTGGTTGGCAGAGCTGTCCATCATCTGGCAAACCACTGATGCATCCACATGTCCCGGTAGCATTGTCATTACAGTATCCATATGCTGAACACTTGTCACATGGCCAGAAATATTGATCCTCGCATCTGCACTGGTACCCAGTGCTATTCAAAAGACACACTGTGAAAGATACAGATACAGATACTTAAATGTGCTAAGTTGTATGTTACGGTCAAGCTGTGGTTTTTAATCATTTAATTATATCATCATATAAGTAACTTAATGTCAATTTTTACGTGAAATAAGCAATTGCATATTTCTATACATACGAAAAGCCAATCAGAAGAATATTGTGTACATTGTAAACAATCTGTTATTCCTATTGTAGGCATTAACTGTAGTACAAACAAAAAAAACACAAATACATTTTAAAGCGGAGTCTTTATAGTCTTGGCACAGAGAAGACACATACATGTAGTGATGTTGAGTTTAGTGATCTGAATGTCATTTATTACGGGTAAACTGAGCCTTTCTAGAAGAGTTCTCAGCTCATTAAGCTCTGCTACATCCACTGTGTCAATCTCAATCTCAATCATATATTCAGCGGGAGGTGGAGGCTCTGTAAAAAATAAACAACCAACATTTAAAACATTTCAACACATTACATCAGTTTAAGTGTGATATATAATACATACAAACATTTCAACACATTACATCAGTTCAAGTGTGATATATTTCGGATGCCATCACATACCTGTCGATGCTGGACATGTAATAGCTATAAAACAAAATATTTGAATGATTAGAAGACTCTCCAAAATAAGTTTTTGATTAACAAAAAGTTTTATTCAAGATATTTACATATTATGACAAATAAAATCCAACTTAGTAGTTTGATAGTAGATAAAAGTTAAAAGTAAATTAACGTATTGGGTTTCCACTGAGAAATATTTTATCTATAATTTTAATTCCCAAAAAGTTGTGAAGCAGTGTAAAATGTCAATAAATGTAAATAAAAATAGAATTAAATTATTTGCAAATTTATTTTTTTCACATTAGAACATTAAACACATATCAGATGCTGAAAGTAGGACATTTTACCATTTTATGAAGAAAAGGTTCATTTTTAAGAACTTGCAGACAGCAACGCATTTTTAAAGTTTAAACATCTATCAGTCTGTGCCATCCCCTCTTCTTTTGACAACAGTCTGTAAATGTCTGGGATGTGTAAATGGAAATGTGTAAGCTGCCTCATAGGCACTAACGCAACCCTATCAGAAAAGCAGACTTGTGAACTGTGTGCTCATAACTGACTCTGCAGAACATGGTGTCCAACATCTGACCACAGAGATTTTCCATTTAGCCTCAGTCCATTTTAAATGAGCTGTGGCAATGATTTCTAAAAAGGGTTCTTGAGCCCATGCAGTGATTTCTAGTACAGAATCATGCCAGTACAGGAATTTCTCCAGATTCTCTGAATCTTTTAATAATATGATGTACTGTAGATGGTAGGGTATCCAAAGTCTTTTTGCTTTTTGTAAAAGCAATTTTACATTGAGGAACATTGATCTGACAATTGTAAGACTCAGTTTATCCACAGATTGGTGAACCATCTTTGATTCTAAGAGAATCTGCATCTCTAAAATGCTCTTTGCATACCCAGGCCTGTGACTTAATTGCAAATTGCTGTTTTTTATATGTATCATTCACTTTTCCAGCCTTTTGTTTCCCCATCCCATCATTTATGACGTGTTGCTGCCATTTTTTAAATTAGTTAAATGACATGTCTTCTATGCTCTACTGCAAAAAAATATGGGTCTGTGAGATATGCAAATAATTGTATTGTTTTTCTTATTTACATATTACACAGCGTCCCAACTTTTTTGGAATTGGGTTTGTACTTGAAAAAGTTTTTACGTCAACCCTAAATTGTAACTGACCGTTTTCTACTTTTGTTAATCATATTCATAGCAATTAAATTAACAGTAATTAAGTAAAGAAATATTTTGTATAATTAATGCAATTAACTTCTTCCAATTTAAAACACAAAATAAGTTTGGTAATTTATACAAAGTGCAGGAGGCAGCAGGTTTCAACCTTATTTCAGCCCCTTATTCTACATCCGCCTATCATTGAACAAAACACCCACAATCCACTCCGAAATTTTTTTACAGAACGAAGTAAATACACACAGAAGGAAAATGCATTATAATTTCTGATTCATTACAAACTACCATTGAAGGCTAAGCATAAAATTAAAAAAGAAATCACATGCTGATATATTACAGCTCATATACATACTATTCAGCTCTGTGACCGGTTGGCAGAACTGTCCATCATCTGGAAAACCACCGATACATTCACATGTGCTAGCAAAGATGTCATCACAGTATCCATATTGTCTGCACTTGTCACATGGCCAGAAATACTGATCCTCACATCTGCAGTTCAATCCAGTATTATTCAAAAGGCACACTGCAACATGAAAATATATAACACACTCAGTTAAGGACATCATGTCTGATGACAAGAAAACTTTATGCCTGTCAGAACTTTTGTTTTGTTCACAGTTACAATGCAAGGCATGAGGAGCACCTGACAAGTACTATATGCCACATAACTATATCTGCTGTATTTATATTATTTTAACCAGCATAAAGATGTTACCTTTATCTCCACTGTAAAATGGATCTTTTTTACTTGTAAGGTTTTATTTTAACAGTGTTTTAAAAACCTTATACACAGCCTCTACCATCCCTGCTTATAACCCGCCTGTATGAGTCAAACTCTGAATCCTTGTCCACAAGCATCACACAGGCATATGAATGCTCAAGATTACACTCATGGTTTTGGTTGTTTCTCTGTGTGAATAATGTTTAATCTTTAATTTTCCTTTACAGTAAACACCAAGCTAAAGCCAAACAAGCAGTCTCACAGAGACATGATATGAGAGATGATATGTTCGAGTAGTCCAAGGTTTTAGTTATTTAAAAAAAGGTATTAAACTCATAATATTTCTTCTAATTTCAGTTGCTGGAAACACTATATTTTAACTCTTGACAGAGTATCAGTAACACATAAACAATTGGTAGCAATACTGAAGCATCTAAATATAGAATCTTGAATTTACTTGCATTTAGTAAGTGTTGTTCACCTAAGTAGTATAATAATATGTTACTTCCATTAAACAAAACTCAACCCTAACCTCAAACCAGTCCTAACCCTAATCCCAACCCTAACCTTAGCGTAATTCAGTTAAACTCCTATTACAGGATGGTGTCAGCAGCATGTCCGCAAATGGATGTTGAGGATGTTGAGATGGTCTGTATTACACCTGTTACATGTCCAGTGTCTTTTCAGGTTAACATGTATAGATATGAGGCTGGGCATTTCAAGAAAAGTGAAAAACAACTTGAATTCAGCAGTTGAATAATAAATCTACTGAATGTATTTAGAAGTTTCATTGTTACTACAGTATTACCATGTTGTTGCTATGTTACCTAGAGTCTGTTAACCATCTATTTGATCTAAAAAGGTTCACTCCAAGGAAAGTTTCCCTCAGTTGTTTTCTGTCCTGCTCAGAGAAGTCTGACCAACAGTGTGGGTTCACAGCAAGATACACCCAATAAAATCCATAGTCAAGGGTAGCCAAATGGGCCAGTTTGGTTGTTACCTGCTTGGTTACTTGGCTAGCTAATGTTACAGCCCAGTTTCAAATATTGTTACACCTGACTTTCAAAAATACTTTTTCCTCATTGGTTCAGAATTCATTTCCTCTTCTCTTTCACATAGCAGGGGAAGTGCTAGAGTGACAATTGAGTGTTTTTTGGATCTGTTGGAGCCTGTGAAAACCCCATGAAAATCAACACGTCACACCTTTATCAACGCAAATAGCTCAGGCTGGTTTGAAGTGTTTCTGTATTGTTACTAAATAGAGATCTGTAAAATAAACATTTTAAGCCTTACTTTCACTGCCGTAAGATCATGGCAAAAAGATTAGATTATGGTAGACCAGCTGATCTTAAATAAACCGTGACTTGACCACTAGTCATGCTTGTTTCCCTTAAAAGTACAAAAAAGTCTGATTATTAAAATCTAATACTCACCTGTTGTAAGGTCCACATCTGTGACTTCTACTACATTATTAAAGACAATTGGGAAGCTAAATCCTCCAAGAGCGTCCCTGACTTCATCTATCGCTGTTGTGCTCATAGTGTCAATTTCCACTTCAACCATAAAGTCAAAGAACAGTTCTAGATAGAAGTAGAATAATTATGTAAATACAAGGAAGGAAGTAACATTTATATATATATATATATATATATATATATATACATATATACACACAAACTTCTCTTACCACTTTTTGGTACACACATCTGTCCATCACTTGGAATTGCACTGATACAGGTACATGTGCCAGCAGTGATGTCATCACAGGCTTCATATGCAACACAGTCACTGTATGACCAAACAAACGGATCCTCACAAGCACACTGGTAATTAGTTCCATTTGGCTGGCACACTAAAGCAGAATAAATACGCCATAACATTAAATCAACTAAATTTAATTGATTGGAACACATTTAACATTTATTCATAAAGTATTTCATGCCATTTCATAAAATGAACCTTATGATGGGGTGGTACCGATATATTGTCTCTCTGTGTGATTTGTTTGTTTTAGCTTTAATCTAACATTGGAAACTTTTATTCATTCTGGACATAAATGCATGAGGTTTAAAATATTTTTTAAGATTTAAAGTATATTTATATCAAAATTAAGTTTATGTTCCATGAACAGCACATGAAATAATAAAAATGTTGAAGCATGACAAAGAAAAATGATGGGTGGATCTTACCTGTTGTAATGTTTACACCACTGATTTCCGTGGTTTCGTCCAGCTGTAATGGAAAACTAATGGAGCTCAAAGAGGATTTGATTTGTTCTATCAGAATCAATTGTGACGTGTTCACCTCCACCACCACAATGTATTCCAAAGACAATAGGTTGGCTGGGAAATACAAAAAAGAATCTTGATCAGGTAAAATAAGATAATGTAAAAATTTGCTAAATATGTGAAAGAAATTTACATTGAAAATGCCCTGTAAACATTCTAACACTGAATGTGAAATGTATGTTTACCATCTCTTTTTTCTCTGAAATGTTCTCCAGCTCCATCTGTGTAACTAAGCTGGAAGTTAAAGAATTGGAAAAAGCACACCAACAGTGTTATAGACATCTTATACATGGAATTGTGGAGCCAGAAAATACATTCAAAAAACTAGTTGCACATATAGTTGCAACCAGAAGGAATCAACCAACAGCAATGAAACTTGGTGGGTCGGTTTGACATTGTGATACATGCAAATGATTCAAGATTCACGTTCGGCTGCAAAAGCAAGGGCAGGCCTTATTGCTGTACATTGACTGACCCAACAGGCACAATTGTAGACTATCAGCGAGCAGCGATGCCTTCCATGAGTCATCCTAGTCACCATTGGCAGACATTGGTTAGTACCAGCACCATTGGCAGACTTTGGTTAGTACCAGCACCATTGCCAGACATTGGTTAGTACCAGCACCATTGGCAGACTTTGGTTAGTACCAGCACCATTGCCAGACGGCAGCCGTCAACAGACTATTTCCTTGTAATTATCTGTGTAAATCTCCACTTCAACTTTGAAGCCCTGCTTTTATTCATTGGAACTAATGATAATGTCTGAATTTTGTGATATAAAGTCGTGTTATGTGCACAGTGCTCATCGCACCCTGCTTATGCAAGTAACAAATTGTGACACCCCCTAACTAAGGATTTACCACTCATGCTTTATGTTCATTATTGCTCTGGTCATAATCTGTATCAGTGGATCAGCTGTCACACTGGACGTTCGAACACAAAGTAAAGCTGGACATTCCCTTGGTTTTGGCAAGGACAGCAAGAATAGCTATAGGCTAAGGTAAGTGTACTATTCTGTACTTTGCACTACTAAAGGGTTTTTATTACATAAATGGAAAAAGCTTCGAGTGTATGGAATACTGTGCTCCAACGGTTCTCAAGCACTCACTGCATTATGAAAGTGGCCCCTACACCTATGCAACATCCATAACATTCGAATAAAAATGACCTGCTATCACACGTCAATTCAAACAAAGCATAACTACAACTTATCACTACCATTTTCCTGTTTGTTATGTTTTTCTTTCTAGATAATTCAGTTCAAACTGTTTTTTTTTTTACTCAACTTTCAGATAGCGCTATGCTAACACACAGTGATCAACACGAGAAAATAAGCATAACTCATATTTGTTATGTAGAGGAGAAATAATGGACAGAAAAGACCTTAAATAAACCCAGTTCTTCAGTAAACACACAAAAAATGGTCTTATCTTCAGACTCTCAGACAGGTTTAAATACCTTACTATTTCTTGAAAGAGTACATCTGTACTGACATATGTAGTTTTCAATTTTCAAAACTGGTTTAAACCGGCCCTTTCCAAGCTTACTTAAACTGGCTGAATTCTCCCTCTACAGGACACTGTGGGAACTGCAACAGCTTTACTTTAAAAACAAGAAGCTAAATTTTAGAGTTTATATGACAAAACTGCTAACGAAACAGCGACTTTATACACAATACTTTAATTTAATTAGATCTTAGAAACTAGACAAACTTTCAAATAAAACAGTCAGGTATACGGTTTAAAGCGTTGTACAACAGTTGAGCGGTCAATCTGCTTATGCACACTTTAAAATTCATTCTGCTGATGGCATCAAGAAAGACCAGTTCCACCAGCAGCCATAGATGCCGAAGCCTGTGTTTTCGTCAAGCGGTAGTAAGGTTTGGACCATGATCAGGTCTCTCCACACCTTCCTCATTCTATATTTTGAGGACATAAGATCCATGAAACTCTGAGAAAAAACATAACCTGTGCAGCACAATACAAGGGATGTCTATAAACCAGAATCGCGTACAAGACAAAACGCTTCCTAATGTGCAGAAACACAAGCTTAAATTCACAACAGAGTTCAAGCAAATCTTTACGATTTAAAAATAAACATGTCACCAAGACTTCAAAACACTGAATGTGTGAACCGGGAACAAATCAACCAGATAACTGTGGAAACGCTAGGAAAGAGTGACCTCTAGGGGTGAGGGGAGGGAAGCTGTACTGCAACCTGCCTTTTGTGTTTTAGTAGTAAGTATAAATCTCTGAGGTAATTCTTCTGTCATCCACATCATCTGGTCTTTCAGGTTGCTTTTTTTTGCTAAATGTTCTTGCTTCTTAGTAAACCAGAGTTCTTTTAGTTTTAGTTCCAGTGTTCCAGAGTTATGAAGCCAAAACAACCATAACTGCATAAACATTGCTCAGATATTTCTTTTGTAGTTCTAGTTTTATGACTCCTCTATGATTAATGTGGCCATAGAGGAAGTGTAAATGGAATGCACTGCTGAGTGATGAGTAGCAGGTTAGAGACTAATTAAGGAAATGAAAGATGTTTGAGACTTGAGTTTTCCCCAAAACCAGGACCTTCTCTCATTATTGTACTGAAGTAACACCATATAATTTAATTATTTTGTAAATCTTTACCTCTAGGATGATGTCTGGAAAATCATGGAGTCCTTGTGAGTCAACCACACAGTTCATCAAGTTCATCAACAAAATGGCACCACATGTCAGCATGTAAGTTGATGCTGTCCCTGTGGAAGTGAAGGTAAGAAATTAGACATTTCTATCTACTCCAGGTAACAGTGTAATGATCAGCTTTTGGTTGGTATGGTGTACTGGTTAACAATGCAGTCCTCTACACAGCAGGCCAATCATTAGGAATGTCCCATTAATGTTTCAAGCATGGACTTTCAGTCTTTCGTCCAAGGCAGCTCACCCGGTTATCTGCCATAAAGCCCATCTTTGATTTATCACATGTTTTTTTTATTCATACATTTTTCCAGTTATTCCAATGTGAATTTAAAAGTATGCTTAAAATCTTACAGAATACAGCTCTGAAACAAATTTAAGCATATAGATATTTAGTATATACTGACTTTATATACTCAATAAAAAATTTACTGAATTCAAAATTTTAATTATGACTTTAATCATTTTGTAACAACTTACATTTAGTAGCCATACTGCTTGTTTATTTTGTAGTTCAGCTGTTACTGCTTCCAGGATTCAAGCTCCAGGGGGGTCCCCTGGTGGACAGTCAGGCTATAAGATGGCACAAAACAAAAAAATACAGAATGCAGACAGAAGAAAGGAAAAAGCAGAAGCATCTGATAAATATAACTTATAATAATAATGACTTTATAATTTATATTTATATTTATAATTATATATATTTATAATTAACTTAATAAGCTATTCTTTAAGAACCATTTTAGAAAGTAACATGGGAGTAAAGTAATGTAAACACGGTAGTGCTTGAAAGTTTGTGAACCCTTTGGAATATTCTAGGTTTCTGCACAACTATACCCTTTAACTTCTAAAAGTACTGTACTGACTCGATTTTAGCTAACTGATACTCCACTGACATTAGTTTAGCAAATAAATACTCCATTAGGAGTTGTCTAGATACATATTTTACAGTGTAAAACATTGTTGCAACTGCTTACAGTCTAAACATACCAATACAAGACCATTTTTAAAACACATATCCGCACCACAGATTAATACAGCCCTCGTTTCAGTGTTGTTAAACCTGAAAAAGACCCAGCCCTACTTTCCAGCTGCTGCACACTCTTTTTTATAAACACTCATGTTAAAATGATTTGGTGGGCTCTAAACACCAGAACTGAGTATGTCAGTTATATTGGAATTGTAATTTAATTCATTTTTGTCTAATTTAACTAGAATTTATTTAATTTAAGTACTCAAAGACCACACAATCCATTTATTTAATGTTAATATTTTTCCTGTATATTTTTAAAATGTAGAAATACAACAATAAACATACAAAGGGATCTCTGTATCTGACTGTTCTTTATAACCATATTATGAAACTAAACTAATACTGTAAAATAAAACAACAAACAAACAAACAAAAAACAATACACATGGATCCTTCTAAAGGATTTTTCTAACGAAACATGTTGTAATGCTCTGGAAAATTTGTCAATGTTACAAAGCAAAATGATCTCTCATGTATTAGTTTTCTAATGGAAAATAATATCAATAAGAAAAGGAAATAAGAAATGCATGACAGACAGATATTACAATGGAAATCGTCAAGTCATCAAGTGTGTTTCTTGTGAGTAAAACATTCATTATTTCTAAAAATCATTTGATAAAAACACACTGCTGGTAAGAAATCACAAACTTTTTTCATTGTGTCATTTTTCCTTTATAGAAAATTGATGGAAATGCAGCTACTGACATTATACAAAGTACACTTCTTAAGAAAACTGCCTATTTTTCTTCAGTTAAAACATTCAAGCTCCAAAGTACCCTAAACACTTCTCTCTACACTTCTCAGTCCGGGAGAGTCAATCACTCTCAACTGCAAAATGAGAAAATACGTTTCTCACAATAATGACTTTGACAGAAATTTGCCTTAACACCTTTTTAATCACTACAAATACTATTTTAACAAAACTTCTTATTCAACATACCATAAACTGAATTCCAACAGAAATCAAGGTAGGTCAGGGTAACCTGTAGAATTTGATAAGAGCTGTGAGCCAAACCAACCCCAAACCTGGTCCCTGAACTCTAAAGCTTGAATGTATAGGTCATGTATGAATGTCTTCCACAGCAGCTCATACATCAAAGAGGAAATCCCAAATGAGTATCTAATCATCACATGATGTGCAGTTAACAATTTATATTATTTAGACAGTTTGTGGTTGTCATTGTTATAAGTTAGTTTCTAATTTTACAGCATACCAGCTATCTATTTATTTATTCATTCATAAGGATGAGGAAGAGAATTGAGTTTTGTGCACATAGCCCAGAAACCACATCTTCAGGTTTGTGTAAAAGTTTCATAAGTCACTTACATATTTCATATTTTTCTGTTTTGCTTAAGGGATTCTTTTTGTTTTCTTATAAGTATCTTCTTCTCATGTAACACTTAAGTGACACTTAAGTTGTTCCTGATTCTTGCATTGTGACTCATAAGCTGACAAAGACATCAAAGAAGGAAAAGCCCCATGGTGTTGTTCCTGGTACTTTCTGACTGTTATATAAAAGTTCTAAAAGTGTTTTTACCATGTATAAATGGCACATTTTATTTTACCTCATTTGATTTTTATTGCATATTGTATTTGTTGTGGTGGTTCTGTGTAATTAACTGACTTAAAGAAAGTCACAGTTTTTGTTGTGAGGTGAGAATTGTTTTTATAGCAGCGGGTTCTCAACCTTTCTTTCCCCCCATTGCTCACTATCAGTTCAACACAGAGTCATAATATTACATGGGAAGAATATTTTATTTGACAATATTCATGTAAAATTGGACCTGATTTCCATTCTGCTTGTGGAATTGGTCTTTGTGTATTTCTTACTATTTTTTGGTTCCTTCTTTTCACTAGTCCTGCTTGACAGTAACCGATCCATCTCTTCAGTTGCTTTGCTTCTCTTAATATCTTTATTTTATAAATGCTGAGACATATCGTGAGTGATCCACACTTCATTTGATTCTCCAGTGTCCTTTCTCTATCCCTGATTATCTTCAAGAATTTCCAAGCATTCACCTACAGATCAGTATGCATCTCTGTACTACAGGTGAATTCAATTTGACTCTAGTGATGTTCTAACTATTGAGCTGAAAATCTTTTTTTTTATTTATTTGACAAAAAAAACCTAGAAGAAATCTTCATGAGATCCCTTTACCATTATATTGAGCAGAATAACCTCTTTTAGATAGTATGGAGAGTCACTAGATGCTTATTTCTGCAGTGCCTGGAAGCATGGTTTGTGCTTTCTACATGGTTAACATCATTGCTCTTGATCTTTGTTACTGTGCTGTACTGTTCCTGTACTATGATATAACTAGGATGTGCGATTAATCACTGCCTTAAAAACTGGCTCCTTGTTATAAGCAGAAACCACTCCAGTCTACAAATTTGTCTTTAGAACCATGCACTGAACTTATCTGCACTTTTCCAGTAGCAAATCAGGAAGCTGAAAGATTTAGAATATTTCGTTTTAGAATACTTACAAACCAAATAAACTAACCTTCAAAGGAAAACCCCTTAGTGCTTATCTATTTTAAGTGTGTAGTAAACATACTCATTAGACAGATTCTAGTGGACCTTGATTAACAAACAGTGAAGTGTCTACTGAAGCATGAGTTATTTGCTAGATTTGTTAAATCTATGTTATTTGCTTTTTCTAACATATGTGAAAACCCTAATATTTGATAAGATATATACTTTGTAAATTATTAAGTCCGCTGCTTCTCTGTGTAAAACAATACCTTAAATATAATATATATTAATTATATGTAGATACATACATGAAGAGTATTGTTCTAAACAAGCGTTAAAGACAAACCTTTGGTGAGTGTGTTAGAAACGAGCTAGGACTTGAGCTCCAAATTCCAGGGGTTATTTCACACGTTGTGCATATTCACCTAATTGGATAATTCGTTCTCAGCATGATGACTGACTTTAGGCAAGCCAGTGCTTTATTAAACGCATTTGGTATAAACGCAGTATACCGACAGAACAGCTTTTATTTTTTATAGGTGGTGCACCACTTAGGTTATGTTGTATTTAAATGATGTTTTGGAGTTGTAATAGGTTAAGACTTTACTACATTATGTTTTAATTATGTTTTATAAAACACTACCAAAACAACACAAAGTTTTTCAAAAATGTCTACAAAAATGCTACAGAGAGCAGTATTTATTTAGCTGATTACTACATAAATACCTAAAAATGGCACTGCAGCAGACTCTCAATAATTACAAGGCATATTCAGTATTACGCAGATATCCAAGATGAACCTAAAATGTTGAAATGTATTGAAACAACATACTGAAATTACTGAAACTAGTGACACCAGTGCATAACTCTCATACACTGTTCATTAATCCCAGTAACCCGGTCGAAGCAACACAAAAGAAGTAAACCACAATCTCCATGTTAAATAAACCTCAAATAAACACATATGATGTATAGAAAACACAGCTTAAACATACATTATCTGACTTTTTAGAGCAAAAAGTAATGCCGTTTCCCTCACCTTGTTTCAGTCCAATCCAACTCCATCCATTCTAAGTCAGCACTGATGATCACTGTGTACCAAGTATGTACAGTTGTGGATCACACTGGCAGAACTAGTTTGGGTTGTTCATATGCTTCCTTATTCATCTTTAAATGGAATCACATGACAGTACATGATAATTACAATGTCTGTCGCAAGTTTGTGATCTAAATTAATAAGTCTGTTTGTGATTTGGATTTGTCAATAATTCAATCAGGGGTGCTGCTACTGATGTTTTCTTTTAACTGCATTCTTTTAACCAAAACATCATGTAATGTATTAATTGTAGTTGTCTGTATTATGTTTTTTGCCAAAAACACATTTACTTTACAGATAAACAGCATTCACAACTGCCTCACCATATAATCAGAATCAGCTTTATTGGCCAAATTTGTTGACACACACAAGAATTTTTTTTTCAGCAGTTTGTGTCTGTGTAGTACTGACAGTACACGATATACACAGTGACTACACATATACACAATAAATACAGACAATTACTGTACAGTCTTTACAATATACATAATATTCAAGCAATAAATCAACTACAAATAATATATAGTTTACACATTATTTGCAAATAGTATAAAGCAGTAGTGTTGAGGTATAGGTAGTAGCGTTGAGGTGGTAGTGACTCCCACCCAGTGCACCTGCTGTTTCCTTTCTGTTGGGAAGCTGGTGATCCACTGACATAGGGCACGGGGTACAGTGAGCTGGGAGACCATAGAGGAGAGGATTTCTGGAATAAATATTTTATTATATAAATATTATGGCTCATATATATGAAGTCAATTGGATGATTTCATGGGAATTCCTTTGGATCTTTCCTTTGGAAAAAAAACAGACTTTCTTTGTAAACAGAAACACACTATGCACCCATCAACCATACCATTAAAACTCCTTGTATCTACACTTTCTGTTCATTATATCAGCTTTACTTACTATATAGGAGCACTTTGTAGTTCTACAGTTACTGACTGTAGTCCATCTGATTCACTGTATATTTGTTAGTAGCCTTTCACCATGTTCTGTATAGTCAGGATCCATACAGGACCACCACAGAGCGGGTATTATGTGGGTGGTGGATCATTCCCAACATGTCTTAAGTGGATCCGACACAGCAGTGCTGCTGGAGTGTTTAACACTGTGTCCACTTACTGTCCACTCTATTAGACAGTACTACCTTGCTGGTTCACCTTGTAGATGTAAAGTCAGAGGCAATAGCTCATTTAGATTTATATGAACTTGCTCATTTGCAGTGTTAAACTGAATGACTTTGCCTATGCCTTTAGCATAGTACCTTTTGCCTGCCACTAAGCACAGATAGCATTGTGAGGAATACTAGATGCATGTCGGTGGAACATGTCTTACATATTATAAATGTATAAGTCTTGGGCAAACAAGAGATGGGCCGAAATGTTTTCTTTGGGCAGCAGTGTCTTTCTTGTCTTTCAATGTCCTTTTATGAAGTTCGTAGATTCTTCTTAGGTCTTTTGCTGATGACCCTGAGCTAACAGCCACTCTTGCAATGTCAAATATGCAATATCATTACTGTGTTTTAGTAAATTCTATACCATTTTATGTAGTACATTCCAAATAACTTAATGTAACTGAAGTCAAATTACTTACTGTCTTACTGTAACGTAAGACATGGGAAACTTTGTTACTAATGTGTGCAACTCATATTTAAGTATGAAAAATACTTTCTAATATGCTCCATCTCTGCTCCAGTATGCCCTGAGCATTCTCTCCACAGGAGTGGCCAAAAGCTGGAATGCAAAGTACATGGCATTGAAGTGGAGTATATGTGAATGCCACCACTGCAAAGCATGCCGTTGGGCTTTCAATAGGCTAATTGTACCTGTGTCTTACTCCAGAGACTGTGACCCTTCCATGCATGATAACTCACTGACAACCTGATGGCCTATTGACCAGTATCATCTGCAAAAGAAAGAGCAGTCATAACATTAACTAACAAGAAAAATAAAATGATCACTGACAAATTTTAAAATCCACAATTAGTTATTTGACTGGCTTCTTAACCTCCTATTGTGACTTCCAGCATCTTCAAGAGTTGAAATTTTGCTGTTAAAATTGCTGCCACACTGTAAAGTTCATTTTTGGCCTCCTGTATTAGTCCCTCTAGTAAACACATTATGAAGCAATGAACCAAGTAATGCAGCTGTTTTGTAAGATATCAAAATTAAAGTAACAACACACATGAGATGTTTATATAGCATTTGTTGTATCTTTAAAGGTCCAAGGAGCAACATCAGGGCATGCAGAGTATGTGATATCAATTCAATCTTGTTTGATTGTTATTGTATAGATACAATGCTGTCATTCGGCTATAACACTGAATTCAAAACATTGGAGACTGTGTTCTATCTGGCCTCAACGATCTTTCAGGGACTTGTAAAACTTGTCTTGCAACTCAGAACAATTGAAATATGTTACCAGTGTTAGCTAGGACCACATATTAGCTAGTACCTGTAAGACCTCTGTTGCTTTTTCCATTACACCAGGAGAACTGGATTCAAAATGTGCATGTTCCAGTTCAGTATGGTAAATGCAGCCTTGGTGTTTTTCCAGACCATCAAGGAATGCAATGTGGATAAACCACTGCAGCTGCTGCTACCAGACTAAGCCTGACTGTTTAGCTTATTAAACTGAAATGTAAGTTTGTTGTATACCTAAATAAATATTACATCTAAATTCTATCTAATACATAATAAATAATTCCTCTCCACAACTTAACATATGCAACTATCTTTGCATCCTCATACCCCAACCAATGAACCAGTCCTGTCACCTAATTCCCATACCCTTACCAATGAACAAGCCCTATTTCTCAACCCCCATACCCCTACCAATAAAACCACCCTGTCTCCCAATCCCCATACACTTACCAATGAACTAACTGTCTCCCAAACTCCATACCCCTTCCAGTAAACCAGCTCTGTCTCCCAATCCCCATACCCTTACCCATGAACCAGCTCTGTCTCCCAATCCCCATACCCTTACCAATGAACCAGCTCTGTCTCCCAATCCCCATACCCCTACCAATGAACCAACTCTGTCTCCCAATCCCCGTAACCTTACCAGTGAACCACCTTTGTCTCCCAGTCCGCATACCCTTACCAATGAACCAGCTCTGTCTCCCAATCCCCATACCCTTACCAACGAACCAGCTGTCTCCCAATCCCCATACCCTTACCAATGAACCAGCTCTGTCTCACAATGCCAATACCCCCACCACTGAACCAGCTGTCTCATAATCCCCATACCCCTACCGATGAACCAGCTCTGTCTCGCAATCCTCATACCCCTACTAATAAAACAACTCTATCTCCCAATCCCTACAGCCCTACCAGTGAATTAGCCCTGCCTCTTAACCCCCATGGCCCTACCAATGAAACAACCCTGTCTCATAATCCCCATACCCTACCAATGAACTAGCTCTGTCTCACAATCCTTATACCCCTACCAGTGAACCACGTCTGTCTCCCAATCCCCATACCCCTACCAGTGAACCACCCTTGTCTCCCAATCCCCATACCCTTACCAATGAACCAGCTCTGTCTCCCAATCTCCATACCCCTACCAATAAAACAACCCTGTTTCCCAATCCCTACTGCCCTACCAGTGAACCAACTGAAATGATATGTCACTTAGCGTAATTGCAGGGGATCTGCAGGAATTTATTTTTCTTGTAGTCTTATAGTTTTATCCAGGTTTATGGTCAATCCGCAGCAGCTTCACTTATTAGTTTACGAATTTGAAATTTCTTAACATCCTGGTTTCTCCACAGAAAGGTGTTTCAAAGGCTTAAAAAAAAAGCTTTTCTTTATCCTCTGTAGGAATCAGGTCTTTGGTTGGGCAAATGTTTTGTCACTGCAGTTTATTCTGAAACTTCTGTTGTATACATTCCTAGCTGTGCAGGAACTGTAGCTACTTCAGCCCCTTTCTCCTCACTCTCATGCTGACTGTCTGAGGTCTTTCTTCTGTCATACTATCTGAAGCATGTTAACCTGACCTTTTTTGATTGGTATAGATGCACCTGAGAATGCTGATGTTGTTCCTTGATCTTTGGTAGTAGAACATTGTCTCATATTGTTTTTGTTTCCGTCTGTATAACTCACTGTCAACTCGTACAACTGAGCAGCTGTCTCCATGCAGTTTTCCTGGTTGCAGTAAGCATGTGTCCTGAACAAGTCCACTCCTAAGCCCACTGTGGTGGTGTGCTGTGCTGAGGCAGCAAATCTTGTGAGACACTGTAATAGTAAAACCTAAACTGAGTGACAAGTAAACAATGATTACATTGAATGGTCATCACACTGATATTAGTTTAACTGAAGGTAATGCTTATAGAGAAAGTATATATAGATGGTCAAATGTAAATGCTTTCTGGAAAAACTCAACACCTTGATTTAATTGTGATCGCAACATACACTATGTGGGCAAAAGTACAACGTAATGTAAAAGATTTAGAGGCTTACTTTCAGAATCTTTGGTAATTTTAAAAATATTGCATTATATCCGCATTAGTGTGTCTGAAAAAAACATTTTAGATTTCCAAACAAAACATTTGCAAACATTTACAGTGGAATTTTCGTATGTCTTTTAAGTAACAAAAAAAAAAACTTCAGGTCTTTCTTAGGCATATAGCCCAGCTGATTAAGCAAACACAGCAAATGGCTGCTAATGATCAATGTCATTATTTAGATATAGAACTAAACTTCTTAACTGAAATATAAACCACTGTATAGGGGTTATAAAATTAGGTGACGGACACCAATACAAAAATTAATAAAAAAGTAATTTTCTGGGGTGAATGTTTTTTGTTAAATAAAACTATGCATGTCATTTTTTAAAGAATTCTTGTCAGGAGGGTTAGGTATGCAAGTTTCTTAACTGAGAGGGTGGCATCGAGGAGAGAAACTGGCAACAGCAGAAATTTAATGAAATTTCCACCCTACTACTTGGTCAACTGCAAGTGTAACTGTGAGATAGAAGCATCTAGCTGCAACAAAAGCTTAGCCACAAAGCATGTAGACAAAAGAGGGGATAATGGTCTGAGTCTGTTTTTCATAGTTTGGGAAATGTAGTTTTAGTGAAAGGTGATGCTAATGCTGCAGTGAACAAATATAGACAATTATATTTTTGGAACAGCATTTTAAACAAGCTCATACAGGTGTGATGTCAGGTGTTTAGATATTTTGGCCATATACTTTACAGTACAATTCAAATTTAAATTCAGATTTATTTACATATATCCCTTGAACCCCTGCTACCCAAAAAGTCTGCACATGGCCTGTTTCCAGGTCTTTACATCATTGCAAATTGCACTTAATGTCTGTATATGATGTGTATGAATCACTGTTTACATTTGTTAGGTAGCTATAAGGTAAATGTGTAGGACACATTAAGCATGTTTGCTAAGATAGACATATTTAATAATAACATAAGGTATTTCTGCATTAAGCATTTAACAGTGTGATTCTTATGTGCATGCCTATCTTGAGACATAGGGCTACTATGAGAAGGAACAGGCTCTTCAACCTTCCCCTCCGGTCTCAGAGGAAGTATAGAAGTCAGTTGTTACTTTGACTGACGGGAACAAATTTTTGGACTGCTGCCAGCATTTATCATGCCGTTTTGGTTGTCAAAATATAATGAAATGTACACCATTTGATGACTGAATCTGTGCTAATAATGAATAATTAATGGGGATCTCTTGAAAATACTGATGTTTTTATCATTATTATAATATTTAGCTTCATTACTAAGTCTGTATTATGTTAAATGTCTGCCCTGTAACTATGGGATGGGACTAACCCAGGATACCCCTGAAAACCACATTATGCTGTGGCATATCTGTAAATCTGTGAACCTGGCAAGTTAGCAGCCCATAAATGCTGCATTAGTGACGTAGTACCCCTGGAATGCACACTGTCTTCTCACAGATGAAACTGTGGTTCAGCTCCCAGTCTAGGTAAGTATGCTGTGCCAATATGAGTCCTTGGGCAAGACTCCTACCACTATATTGGCCTGCTTGTAATATGACCAACCTTGTAAGTTGCTCGGTAAAAGAGTGTCAGCTAAATGCCACAAAAGTAAATGTACATTCATCTCACTATGCTGGCAGATAACTTGGATTGTTACCAGCTCAGTTTCACGCAAAATTACCTGCTAGTATAGTGAGATAATTTGGGTCACTAAAATCAGCTAAATCTGTGGATTATAAGATACAGTATATCAGCTAGATATAAGATCACTTTATTTGCCAAATACCATTTTTTGCAGTGTAATAGTTCAAAAGCAGGGTGTTCATGTCACAAAAAATGAACAAAGAACAGAGAGAGAGAGAGAGAGAGATCCACAAAGGTAAATAGTTATTTACAGCAAATAGCAACAAAAGGGAAGAAAAGGAAATTTCCTGTACAGAGCATTAGTGTATATGTCTACAAGCAGCATTTGAACAGACTGTAGTGTTTCCTAAAGTCATTCTAAAGTAAAAAAAACACAAATGGTGACTAGAAGTGAAAGTGAAATGCACGTATGCAATTCACAACCTGCTTTTGATTACAACCATTGTGTTTATAGATGACTAAGCCACTATCACAAAGACTTGATCAGGCAGGTTTGGCAGGGGAGCTTTCAGTCTCAACTACAAAATAAAGAGTACTATGCCAATGGCACAATTTCATTTTTGATTTAGATTTTTTTCAGTGAGCAGTGACGGCCTCCACGAGTCAACCTGCCACCATTATCAGAACAACACAGGATAGCATGCATGCATACGGTTATGATGACCTCAGTGTTGCCAACGACTGCGGTGGTGTCATGCCAGACTGTCATGGAGTGACACAGAATGGCAGCAGATCATCTTTAGTGATGCTTTTGTCTCTATGGAGACGACCAACAAATCCGGGTGTGGAGGCATTGTGGTCAGTGACACAATTTTTGCTGGTGTCATTCCACCTTCACCCTTACTGCTTCATCAGTGATGGATTATCACAGGACACCTTTAGGGATCTCTATAGCTCCAAGCTGAGACGTCAGTCATGTTGGGTTAGCAAGCATGGCGGCCCGACACAATACTGAGAGACACTACTTCTGTATGTGTAGCTCAATAAATATTACCCATATCAGTCTAAATTTATCATCATTTATTGTTCCTGGTAACCTGGTACCCATCATTTACTGCAATCAGACACCTCCTTCTGGAGGCAGCTATTTATTTAATTATGAGTGTAACTAAATTGTCGAGTGTACTGTAATACAGATGTTCATTTCAGTCTTGCCATCAAGTTTTAAAGGAACTCTTCTTGCTTTTTCAGCCAGCCTTACCTAACATACCCTGTATACACAGAGCTACAATGTCAATTGTCACAACATGTTATGTCACTTCAGTCCACAAAGTGTTATGAACAACCTAACACCAGGACAAACCCGTCACGTCACATACATGTTTTGTCAGCTTGACTTTGATGTTGACCAAAGTAACCTTTATTACAACTAGTGCCTATAAGAATAAACCTTTATGTAGGTATATAGTATCTGTCTTGAAAAGCACAACTGTCATGTGTCCTTATGAACCTGAACTGGAAAATGTTAGTGAACATTTAAAAAAGAAAATTATAAGCCAGATATGCCACTTGTTTTTTCCTACTTACATTATGCAAAGACATTATACATTAGTTTGCCAGCTCAGGAAGCTGGTTGGCATGTACAATAGTGATACTTCACCTATAGTTGTTTTTTGACTGGTGATATCGGTGTGTTACAACCTAATTATTATTTTCTTAACACTCCACTTTCATTTTCATTTACAAATTGAATTTACTACAAAGGGAGCCACGTTTGCCTGAGATTATACACATTTGTTTATGGGATTTTGTCTTATGCCTTAGACAAATATGTTATTATATGTCTTAAGGAACACAAAGAACTGTAATTATTTTACAAAGTCATGTAATTATCTGTCGAATTCCAAACCATCATCTATTAAGTCAGATGATGATAATACATCCAAGGGTGTACGTTTAACAACATTGGTAAGGAGAAAACAGTCTACCTATTTAGGGGCACACAGCCAATTTGTTAAAAGCATCGTCCTCCAAAATATTCATCATGAACATACCTCTAATTTCCCTCTGTTCATTTACTCCACACCTAGAGTTCTGTGTGATACAACGGCATGTACAAACACAGATAATGTTTGGTTAAGAATATATTTGATTGAATCACTGTAGGACTTTTACTTCTGCAAGAATATTGAGAAAGCAAGTCATACAACTAGAAATAAACACGTGATCAGACCCTGCATTCCATGTATTCCTGTGGCACTGCATTTTTTTTAGTTAAATACACTGCTATGTACACAAACCAGATTGAATGTCCTGACTACGCCTTTACTACGTAAGCATGTGGGTATTTATTTTAAACTGAACATGCATTTGGATTAAACAAAGCTTTAAACCTTTTCTTTTTTGTGATTGTCTCTAAGTGGTTATCCGTTGCCATATTGGGATTCAATTTGTCAAAGAATCAGCGTGGTTTCAGCTTGGTAGTGTGGAAGCCATCTTAACTGGAGGGAATATTCAGTGAGCTGCATACTGATGGGGTTGGCCGCTGTGATGCCAGTTTCTTTGCAAATGTGACATACCAAAAATAGCCACAAAAAAAACCCCACAATGGTAACAGAAATAACTTTAATCTCACAAAAGTAATAATAATAAATTCTATGAAAATGAACAAATAAGAGTCAGACAATGCCTATTAACCATGCTTCAACAGAATTATTTAAAAAAATAAACTTAGCATTAGTTTTTATTTCTTACCATGGACTGATGAAGCATTCTCCAAAGATTATTTTAGCAGCCAATAACAGTCCCAATAACCAGTCGTCTAGTTTTCAAAACCTTTATTTGTCTGGTTACTTCCCTTAATAATGAAGGTTTCAGCTGAAAATATTGCGTATATGAAGTCATACTTGAAAATAAAGTGCAGATAATTTAGTGTTAGTGATTATCGTTTAATAGTGCTTGGTGTTTAGTTAATAATTGTATTGGCTATATCCATAAGCTCTGTTCCAGGTTTAAACTGGTAGTGAACCATTATTTTTGTTTATTATTATTTATTATTTATGGTAAAGATAATCATTCATACATAAAACAGAAATTATGATTTGTACTAGTAGAAACAGCTTTTATAGAGAAACAGACCTTTGGTAATTCTTTTTTAAAGAACCAATTTAGCAATAAAAAAAAAAGTCTAGACAAAGTCTGGTTTTCACACGAACCTAGTGTCAGAAATTGTTGGACATCAACCACATATTCAAACATCTTTTTTTACATCATTTGTAGATTTTTTTTTGGAGAAAAAACAGCTATGCATCTAAATGGTGTCCATGGTTATGTTTATTTCATCTTAATATATTTCCTTTTTAAATTACACAAAGGAACAAATAATTATCTGGGAAAACAACAAACAGTGAAACATAAGATTTACATCTCATTGTTGCTGCCATTCATTTCATGCACTTCATTATATGGCATATAATCTTTTTGAGGTTGTTCACTGATACTAAAAAGATTTTTAGAATTAGTTTTTGATTAACTGTTTTATGAATGCTTATCAACAGACCTCTGAGAGATTTGAAAAAAGGCGTATTGTATTAAA
Organism: Prochilodus magdalenae; assembly: GCA_024036415.1. Classification (NCBI taxonomy): domain Eukaryota; kingdom Metazoa; phylum Chordata; class Actinopteri; order Characiformes; family Prochilodontidae; genus Prochilodus; species Prochilodus magdalenae. The sequence goes on along the minus strand of JAMWET010000169.1, from coordinate 240,115 downwards.
TTTCTTTATACGACGTATCAGTATGTTATGTAGAATGGTGCTTTTAGAGCAAAAGCTCTAACAGTAAATCCAGTTATATTGTGATTTCTTATACATTTCATAAACATTCCCAGGTCACTAACAGGTCTTTGCACAGCCGAGACACCCTCTGCTTGGAATATGAATTACGTAGCTTGTTAACGTTAAACATGACGACTGTATTAAGTCACACTCTTTATTAAAAAATGTAGAGATATGTAGTTACATACAAACTCAGCTTTGAGTTTCGGTTTTATGTGCTTCTCTCTGACGAAGTAGAGACATACCTGTTCTTGCATGACTGGAAAAATGCCTTAGGGAGTTGCCAGCTACTTTCATTTTCTTCAAAACCAAAATTTATTTTGCCAGGTTATCAGAGACTCAGTTTCAAGTGATATGACTAATTTGACAATGTAACAAACCACACAATTATAAAAAGATGTTTTTGTATTTAAATGAGTAGTGTCAGTGTTAGTGTTAAATATACAGTCCAATGTGCAGTAAGTGTTAAACAGCCCTGTGCATCCAGAGGGAGGTGAACACAACCCCCAAATTTTACATCCAGCATTTGACTTGCTCACTGTGTATCAGCATCTGTTCTTCTGAGCATATTAAAGCCCCAGAGGCTTTGGTTATTCTCCTGCTCTAACACATTTACTACACCTGGTTATTAATATATATTTTTTAAATTTTAAATCTGTTTTGACTGAATAGGCGTGTCAGATATATGAATAAGGAAGTTTTTAATCATAAATCAGAGCATCATGAAGAAATCAGCTCTTATTTGTTACAAATAATTTATTTGACTGCCAACTTAATTGCAGTAGAATTATGATTAGTGCCTTGCTCTATGCCGATGCTACAGTGATGCCGATGCTACATTGAAATCAAATGGCAGGAGATAACAGAGACAACTTGATAAGGCTTCACAGGACAGATGGCCTGACGAGATTTAACATCAACAGGGCCAGAGTCTGTGAGGTGCTACAGGGTTGGCAAAAGGGTGACTAGCGAACGTAAAACTATTAAAGGGTTCTGTGTAGGAGCACCGTGGTGAAGAGTGGAGCAGCTGGTGAGGCTACATTGCAAACAGAGAGGACATGATGCTGGATGGTGACGTGAGCCAGGGCTAATGAGGAAGCGGATAGTGGTTGGGCAGTTAAGTGGCACCTGCCGAATGTGGGTTGAGTGCAGCATGGATGCCAGATGGCTCGTCACGTTTGCTGTATCAGGATTGCCTATATCTCTACTAGACTTGGAGTCATGGTTTCGGTCTTGACTGCTAAACTTAGTGTCAGCGTATGAGCAACACTGGCTGCCAGAGGGGGCAACATCCACATGCTGTCTGAGAAACGCATATCTAAAGTTATAAATGGTAAGCAGAACAGAAACACAACACTGTACTACTGTGGAGGCCAGATGAATTTACCTTGAGTGTGCTGCACTCTTGTGGTGGTTTTGTGCATCTACATATTTTCTCTAGCTGAGTGTAACTTTCAAAAGACTCTTTATCAGATATATGATCAATACGATGTTGCTCTGCTAATGTGTACAGTATCTATTTTGTTTGTTCGGATTATAATTGATAGATAGATACTACTACTTTGTAAATTATACATATCTATTATGTATAATTATACAATTATAATATCTAAGATAAATATAAGCATTATAAAGTACACCGCAAACACCAGAGCTTCCCATGATCAAGTTTATTTTTGTAACTCTGAAATTTATTTTGCTGCCTGTTCCAACACTGGACCAGAATAGAAGCTACTCTAAATGCAAAGCAGCTTTTATGAGTGTGTGCTACTCAGGGACCCTTTATTTCACATGGAGGAAACCTTAAACCTTTCCCTCCGTGTTTGTTTACACTTTTATGTTCTCACTGTTAGGTCTATTTTTTATATTTAATGGAAATAGAAGAATATAAATAGGCGGGCCTTGTGACTGTACTATAATCAGGAGGATTAGCTCTGTTAATCTTTCAATAAGCCCCCAAACACAGCACAAGAAGGTGGCAGAAAAGCTATTACTGATATTATATCCATTTATTACTAAAAGAATAGTTGCACCCAAAAGGAAGTTCGGAATGCTGTTTGGAAGGAAGATAAAGGTTACTGATATGGGCAATATTTATTCAGCTACATATACAGAAGTCCAGTCTCTCAGTATGGCATCAGGCCAACATGTTGCAAATGCAACAGATGTCTCGGCATAGAGATGTAGAGGTCCTAATGGTGTCCCTGGTAGAGGAATTGACACCAGGCCTCCCTGCTTGTGTATGATATTCTAATTTCACCCCAAGCAAGATGTCCACCTGGAGAAAATACAGTAGTAATCTGGGACAATGTCTGTTTCCACCATGCAGCAGTCACTGAATCCTGGTTCCAAGCACATCTAAGATTCTCCACATCAACTGCCACCATATTCACCATTCTTTAATCTTACTGATTTTTTCCCTCCACCTGATAGAATGTGTATGACCACAGCCCTCATCAACAGATGGGCATACTCCAAGTCATGGAGGAAGCATGTAGTGACAACAGAGTAGAAGATTATCTCTCATGAAATGTTTTTCAAAGATAAAGGCAGAAAACATATACATTAGGAACTTAGTGACATGCTTTAACTGCAATGGAACAAATATATATCTCTCTGCCCTTTTCTCAAGCCTCGCAACTTCAATTGCAGTAGACTAGTAGACAGTAGATTCACCTCAAAAGTCCTTACTTTGATGTTATTAAGATGTTGTGGTATGACCTGAAGAGTGCTGTGCATACAAGACATCTTAGAAATATTAATAAACTGAAGCATATTTGTATGAAGGAATGGTCCAATATTCTTCCTTAACGCTATGCAGACCTACAGGTCATAGTTTAGTTTGTTTATAACTCTGACACAGTTTATTAAAAAATCCAGATAATTCTAATGTGTTCACTTTTTCTAGCAGCTATGTTGAATACTTCTAAACTAAAACATCTAATATGTCACCTGGGGATAAGACGAGGAGGCAGGATGTACATGCAAGTCTTTAATGAAGAAGAAATTAAAACAAAACCAAAGAAACTAGCACACTGTGAAAAGACTGGGAACAGGATTACAAAAACAATATACAAGAAGACAAAACACCAACCAAGAACAAAAGGGAACAACAGGGAGTATAAATGAACAAGAACTAATAAGGAACACCTGGAAAAGGGCGGAGCTACAAACTAAGAACAGGTGAGGGGGCAGAGAGCACGTGGAAATGACAAGAAACAGAAAACCAGAAGAAACAAACAAACAGGGGCAAGACAAGACATGATGTGACATAATAAAACAATGCATAAACTTTTTTAACTCATTACTGTAATACCTGTTTTTTACGTAAATATACTGACTTGTTACCTTATTATATAATCTTATTATCTTAAAATGCAAACATGTAGTTTTATGTATGTACAGTGCCAGGTATATGTATGTGTGCTTCATACATCTATGGCCTCCTCATGTACAGGGTGGACAGAAAAAAACACCCCGTCTGACACACAGTGCTGCAGGCGTACGTACTTTCGTTTGCCAGTCAGGTAGTCAATAATCCAGGACACAAGGGGTGCATCTAATGCATCACTGTCAACTTGTCACCCAGATAAGCAGGCCAGATGGTGTTAAATGCACTAGAGAAGTCAAAAAGCATGACCCTCACAGTGCTGGCTGGCTTGTCCAGGTGAGCGTAGATTCTGAGCAGGTAGATAGATGTGTCAACTCCCACATGGGGGTAATAGGCGTACTGGAGGGAGTCCAGAAATGACTAGACCATGGGCCGGAGCTGATCCAGCACAAGCCTTTCTATGGTCTTCATTACGTGGGACATCAGTGCCACTGGCCAGTAGACCTTGACACCACTGGGTCGCAGCATCTTTGGAACAGGAATAATGCAGAACATCTTCCACATCACAGGGACCCTCTAGAGACTCAGGCTCATATTAAAGACATGGTGCAGTATTCCACAATGCTGGGGGGCACAGGCATCCTGTGGGAGATTCCATCAGGCCCTGCAGCCTTATTTGTGTGGAGTCTCTTCAGTTGTCTTCTCACCTGGTCACCAGTGAGACTAACTGTAGAGGTGACCAGTGGGGGAGGGGTAAAGGTGTGAGGTAGGCTGTCACAACAGGGGCTGTTACATCCTTGGTGATAGAGAAAACAGTGACTGGTTGTAATAGTAGAGGATACAGTGGGTAATGGTCAGTGAGTGTAATGGTAGAGGATTTGGTGGATGATGGTCAGTGAGTGTAATGGTAGAGGATATGGTGGGTCATGGTCAGTGGTTTAATGGTAGAGGATGCACTAGATGATGGTCAGTGGTTGTGATGGTCAGTGGTTGTAGCAGTGGGCAGGTTAAGGTCCTGGTAAGTCAACACTGAACTACACAGCAGGTCTACAAACACTGTTTTAAGATTGTCCAGCTGATGTCTGTTTTATGGTGGGAGTAGATTAATCATTTGACAGATGCTTCCAATATTAGCAAGGTTTTTTGTAAGGTCATGAGCGAACTGATCAAGTGGGAAGAACAGGTGGAATGAAACAGGGAAATAGAGATTGGGTATGATATCATCACATCTTTTTTATTTAGTTGGGAGTGGATTTGCTGGGGCTGGTTTTGATTTAGAGAGTTGTATTGTATTAATAGGTTTTAGGGTGAGGCCTAATGTATATGGAGGAATGTGACAGTGAGGTTTTACTAAGGAGGAACAGGTTTGCAGTATAGCTTAAGAAAATGATAATTATTATGAATAGCTATAATGATGATGATAATAATAAACATTTATGATAGATTCCTGATATATATGTGGTTTGATGTGCTTCACAGTTCTACAGTTTCTTGTCATATAAGGGCAATATCCTAAATTTTTACTGCAATATATTTTTTTCAGTCTATACATAGTATGTTAGTGTACAGAAAATATGCTAACCCACACCCCATTAAACTCCATTAGTCTTTCTGTGACTGTGGCTTTAAAAAGTAACTATAACAGATATATGATGTCTAGGACACACTTTATTTGTATTGGAACTGGCTCTGTGGGGAAAGTGTTAGGCTCTGTTAGCTGAAGAGTTGATAAATGTATCCGAGTTGGTTGAAGATGAAGATGAACTGCTGCGTGTTGACACGCTGTATACATCTGCAAAAGACCAGCAGCGCATCACTAACTACAGAGCATAATCCTGCACACATATTTGGTGCGGGTTAGCAAAGCAGCACCTTAGTGTCCAATGATAAACAACAAAACGAGCGCTAATTATAGTGGGGGCATTTTTCAACAGGCTAAGTGGGACTTCAGTCATAACTCTCCTAGGACTACCGGTTCAACATCGACTTGACAGTTGTAACTGTCGTAAGCAAGTTGTAAGTAAGGACTTCTGGTTTGAATAAGACCTTTTAATCTGAAAAGGAAATGTCTTGTCGTTGCATTCCTGGCATTTCTGTTTACAGAAGAATATCTGTTTAGAATTAATAGGTGAGGGTGATTGCCTGCTAATTTCCTTAAGGGGAAATGCTTTTCATTATCAGCTATGTTTGCATACTTGGTAAACCTTTTGAAAAAATACTGGGGCTTTACTTGTAAACTCAGGTGACAGATACTCATAGACACCTGTAGACACTTTAGCCTTCTATTTTTTAAATGCTAGAGTGCGACACTCACGGATTTCCTTTGCTTGCATGCTAAATATACATGTGCTTACTCATTTATTCTCTTGATCGGTTTCACTCATTTTTTCAGAAAACTGCTCGCATGCAGAACCTTTTAATGCTTTAACATAACATTGCCAAATAACAAATAACATTGCCAAAGAGTTGTCAACCAATCAGATTTAGGTATCGGATTTTAACCAATGAAATTGTCCCTGCTGCTCTTCTACATTCTCAAACTTGGTGAAGTTAGGTTAATATCGGCTATTTGGTGGATAATCATCTTTCGGGCCTCATGCTGCTGACAAAAATGCTTCTAGAAACTCGGAACTGCAAGTCATGTTAAACCAGGGAACAAACTATAATCATTATCAATGTTCCAGATCTTTACTTTCTCATAGTACGTTTAATCATAATATCCAGAATCTGTATGTCATTTGGATGTCTATCAGTAGTAAATTATTATAGTAAAATCAAGTTGTCTTTCCAAACTAAAGGTTGTAGAATGTTCGTCAGATGGGTGCCTGTACGCGACAAGTGATATTAGATCTTTATGTCATCTTGTTCCACCACAGATAAAGGTGTATCTAATGATGTAAACTGAAAGTTTATCAGATGAGTCTCTGTACACTGTGCTTTTAGATATGTACATCTTAAGGATGTCTCACAGTAATAACATACACATTAACTAAGATTCAACCAAAGCACATCTTGCCAAATTCAAGGTTGTAGTTTGTTTGTAAAATGCGTTTAATACATTATAGGAGATTTTTTTTTCTTTCCGTAGGCTTACATGTTGTGTCTTCGTAAAGTTCCGACAGTCTAAGTCTTAACAATGTATCCTAGCATTTTTTCATACAGCTTTGTAAAGACAGAGATTACACACAGTTTGGAGACGATCCCTTATAGTCTTGATTCTGGCTACTTTGATTAAACGTACTGGGAGAAAAGAAAAGATGGGGAACATTGATGAAACGTAACGACTGTAGTTTGTTCTCTGGTTTACCACGATTCAGAAAATGCCGTTTCAGAGATTTTATGAGGCGGGGAGCAGTATGAGGCCTGAAAGGCGAATATTCAATATTAACCTAACTTTACAGAGTTTTAGAAGAGCAGCAAGGGTCAATTTCACTGGTCAAAATTCGTAACCCATTTGTGATTGGTGGACGACGCTTTGGCAGGTGCGCGCCACAAAACGAAACTAAAGCAGGTTCGTGCGAGAGCAAGACATATCTAAGCGCGCGAGCCGTTTTGTACGAGAGCAAAGTGAAAGCGAGTGAGGTAAAAGTAAATATGAGTCAGGACATGTATATTTTGCATGTAAGCTAAGGAAATCAGTGAGTGCTGCGTGAGTCACGCTCCCGCATTTAAAAAATGTGCTCCTGACAGTAAAACAATGCCATATTAATGACAGATTCAGATGTGTCCTAAGTGCATACATCAATCAAATTGTAATAAAATTACATACTTCTCCTCCGTATCATCGGAAAGAAAGGACGTCTGTGTGATGAATAAGGTCCTGCACTAGTACTCTGTAATTTAAAAACGTCAACCATTAGTACTTAATGTTGAAGACCAATATAAATACAAATAACAAGCATGCGCAGAGCTGCAGCAATCTGATATTTACCCTTGTGCGATTAGAACTTTCACTAGTGTTCAGAATGTTCACTAGTGACAACCTTGCTGTTAATGCCTCTCGAATCTGCAGCCACAACACAAAGAAAAAAGAATTGTAAAGATGCATTTTGAAACAGATCTGTCGTTAAATATTAGAGTAAAATGCCAAACACATACAGTCTTTTGCAAAAGTCAGAACACCCCTAGTCTGTTTTGTCGAACACTTGTTAACAAGGAACTTCAGCACTGGTCTGCACAATTTCTGCATGAATTATTTTTCCGTTTCGTTGTCTTGTTTTATTTCTAGTTTAACATATTGGGGGGAAGACATGTTTTGTTTTTGTTCCCACATGTGGTAAAAACTGTGCATTAAAATGTGAATAAAAGGCATTTATTTGTCAAGGGGCGCCCAAACCTTTGCATTAGACGGTACACTTGGAGCCGAATTTTATTTTATTTTTAATCTTCTATCAAAGGAACCACATACCGTGCCGTCCAGTAAAATTTCAAACATCAAAATAAAGAAACCCTTTAGGAGAAAAAAAAGTTATATCCTTATTACATGATTTTGTATTGTATAAAACATCTAAAGTAATAAAACTGAACACGTAAATTAATACACTGTAAAACAACTGTGTTTAAAATGGCAGTGTTAGAAATGAGAGGAAAAAGTCTCTGTGTTGTTTATCAGCTTGATCTGCTGAGGAGCAGAGCACAGTCTCTACAAACGTATAAACATAGAACAGTTACATGGAACTATGCATACTTATGCTGTATATTCAGTAATGAGCATGAGGCTTTTTTGTATGTATGGTCACCTAGTTATGATGCATTACCCAACAACTGAACACTCTGTTAAACATGAACACAAAATGGACTGTGAAAAAACATGATTTAGACATTTCATTAAAAATATTACAAACAATTAACCCTTATTTTCAAAGTGAACTTAAATCTTGAATAAATATTTATCCATATGTGCCACAATTGTTGGTACCCCTTATATTTTTATAAAATCTAAAAGAGGTATTTTCAAATTCACATTTTATGATTTAAAGTTAATCTGAGTTATAAGAAGCATTTAAATGGCCAGCCATGACTTCCCGTTTCAGGAGGGTAAGAATTCAAAATGACACACGGGCCAAATTCCCTCAGATGCTAATCATGCGCCGTGAGGATGGTTAGTGTGACTAAAGAACCTCCAAGGGTCATAGATGGAAAACCGCAGGCATTATTTAGGTATTCCGATCAGAACGTCATTAAAACTACAAGAAGATGGTCATATTCCAGTATGACCATGATCCAAAGAACATCTAAAAATCAACACCAACAACCATTGCAGTGCAGTGTCCACAGACTCAAGGTTTTTCTGGTCTTCAGGCATAACTTCCATAGAAAAGTGGTGGAATGAACTGAAGAGGAGAGTCATCAAGTGTGGACCTAGGAATCTGAGAGATCTGGAGAGATTTTATATGGTGTAATGGTCTGAGACTGCTTGCCATATGTTCTCCAAACATTGTATTTGATCTCTTCAAGCACTATACTAGAAGACACTTTGCAAAGTGAGGCTGCAAAAGTATTAAATGAAGAGATACCACCTGTGGCACATACAGATCGAAAAAATCTTAAACACAGCTAATATTTTTGTTTCATAATTTTTATGAAATCATTTTTTGCTTGTATAAGGCTGTCAAGGGCACTGTATCTACTAACTTGCCATTTTTACTGCCAGGGAGATAAGGATCATAGACCACAGAGGACAAACATAGAAAGACAATGAGGAAAATAAGGCAGATTAAAAGGGAAAGAGCTGAGAGGACATTTCTGTAAAATGGAGAGAGAGAAAGCAAAGTACACATCCTAATAAACTTTCATTAAAAACGTATAACTGTCGATCTAATTATAAAACATGCCATGTTACATTTAACGCTTATGTTTTATCACTGCAAGGTGCACAGAGATCTGGCGTCTGATTTTTGTCTAACAGAAGTACTGGTAGAAGAGTTTTGGTTGGATTCTGTGATCAGTAAATATGCAAAGCTGAAACTATATACCAAATCCATGTCGATAAACTGTCTGGAAGTGGAAAGTCCTTGCTGTTTGTAAAATCACAAACATAAGCACATAAGTCCAAACTGTGTAGATAACATTTTCCACAGTATAATGTATGGTGGAGGATCTGTGAAAAATATGTATTTACTTTGCACAGTGTCACGTTTCTTAGCAGTGTTTTTACAGTCCCCTCAGGTAATCAGTATTCAAACATGTGCTTGTGCTGTTACCTTGGAAAAAGAACAGTACACAATGTACCAAATGTAAGCGTGTAAAATTATTATAAAATTAAATAAAATTATGTTGTGAGGAAAAACTGACAGGAATTATTTCTTTTATTATGATTGATATCTTTCACATTGTAAGATCAAGCTGATATACAAGATAAGACTTTTTATCAGACTTCATTTTACTAGTGATGTCAATAACTATAGAAGGCAATATGAACACATTCTTACCTGCAGTGAATTGAGGAGTGCAAACACAATGTGGATCCCTAAAGCAGATGACACCATGGCCCCTATGCCGAGTCCCCAGGTCAGACCAAACAGAGGTGTTAAAATGGCTACACCAGTGACAACTAAGGCATGTTTCTCGTCTCTCTGATTGGCGGAATCAACTCCCCTCCTCAACATCTTATACAACACCACAATAAGCACCAGGAGGTTTATAGCCACAATGGTCAGAGCAGGAATCACAAATGCCAGGAGGGCCTTAGTTTTAAACCAGTTTAGCCAACAGGCATTCTCTTCCAAGATGTATCCCCTACCTCCAGCTGTTGCTGCCACAGTGATGACTGCCAAGAGTAAAGGGGTTCCATAGCCAACAGTGAATGCTATGACTATTAATTTGGACATAGACATTCCAGAAAACACCATAACAGTCCGCGAGAAAAGCAGGAGTGTTGCAATCAGCATCCAGAAGAAGAGAGCAAGGTAAAAGAAGTGCATGAAGAATGTTGCTGCACTGCAGGGGCCCACTGGAGTCATCTCTCCTTCTTTAACAATAGCTGCTCCAATGATGAAACATATATCCGCAATCAGGAGGGACAGAGCGATGTTGCTTAAGAAGACATGGTGAATGTAAATTGTGTCATTCCTTCTTATTATCCTCCAAATAATGCCTTCAATGATGAGACACAAAATCAAGCAGCTCATTGAAATGCCCACACCGATATAAGTTATGTAGGCAAGATTATGTACAGAAGATGACGACATCAGGATGGAGAATGAGGTTGTGTGGTTGCATTCACACTTATACATGTCACTTTGATTCACTACAGGCTTTACTTCACATCCAGTTGAATCCCATCCTCCAATTCCACCCAAAAGACTGAAGTTCCAGAAGACACACTGAGGGGTTTCCAGTGATGTATTTCTAATGTTAAAGGTAAGAGAGATGTTGTGAACCGTATTGTTCACAAACACTGTAGCCACATTTCCATTGATGACTGCACTAGTTTGACTGCTCTCCTTGTAGGATGCATTTCGAGCAGGTAAGACATTGTCAAGCTCTGTGAAGACTAGGATGGTGATTAAAGTGAATCCACTTGTCTCTGGGATATTAATTTGTGTTGTGAGATTTTTACTAAATCTTCCAGTAAACGAGTGAGTAAAGTTAGCCTTTTCGAGTTGAATGCTTCTAGTATTTATCTCAAAGCTCTCATCTGAGAGTCTGGTTGCAATAGACTCTACAGACTTCAGAAGTATGGAGCTGGCGTTCTTAGTTGTCAAGTTTTTATTCAGCTTTGCCCATGTGTTTCTTGCATCTGCCGATCCAATAGTGTCCAGTACTTGTAGGAAATCCTTGAAAATGAAATATTTGTTAAATATGACCTGAGCCATCTAATTTATTAGAAATCATGAAGTTAACACTAAATAATCACAGGCTTGTCACCTGAACCACAGGCACCATACAAAAGGGTGGGAGAGTTGTGCCTAAGCCTCACATGCCAACAAAGGCAGGTCTTGTTATAAGGCAGTGTGCTCACCTGAGCATCCTGGGTCACTGCCCCTTTCTACAAAGCTTGGCTACCATGGTCACACACAAGGTGTAGCACACTCGCCTTGGAGAGGAGGCAGGGCAAATGAGACAGGGCCAGAGATTCAGGCACCATCATCATGCCTCTCATGGCTTTTTCCGCTCCCTCTTGTGGCAGATGCCTTCCTCCAGGTGAAGACCTGATTTTGGTATGTAAGGCTTAGCCACCGACTTCCTGCCTGGCTGTTGTCCAAACCTGTGAGTCAGGTGACTGACACACACATATACCAAATGAAATATAAAAATGAATATGCATACCACCATTACAGTTTGATCGAGAAAAAGTGATTGTGAGACATTGGCAATGGTTTGCAGCATGTCAACAATCATTAATATGGTCACAGAAGACTGTGTTATCTCAAAAGCATTTTTTTCAAGAGCATCGCTTAGATCAGCCACAAACTGAGGGAGGTCTGCTGTTCCCAAATGCTGAAGACAATGAAAAAGCACAAATCATTACTACCAGATTACTGCCAGACTCCATAATTTAAAAAAAAGCATTGTTTTTTATCTGCAAACAGGCATTAATATCATGATATTACCAGAGCACTGTCATGCAGAGCTTGGATGCTACGTAGGATGCAATTGTTTTCTATTAAGTTCCACATTTTTGAAGAATTACACTGAATGGTTAGACTGCCAATCATGTCTCCAGCGCAGTCACCATTCTTCACTTGATATAAGTTTCCAGCTCCAAACTCGTAATTATAGCACCAGTATTCTAAAGGGAAAATAATTGCACATGAGTAAATATGTAAAAACAAAATCTGACCTGTTTGTAGAATATAAACAAATGCAAATACTACAATTGCTATAATAAAACATAGAGAGTGAAACAATACATTGTAAATGTACATACTAAATAATTAAGTATCTAAATCGAGAAAAACTTCAGTTTATAAGTTTGTTTTGGACAATTGGCTTTTCAGACAATTCTTTGATGCTTGTCTGGTAAACAAACTAGATTTGCATTACCAATATTTGCAAAACAGAGATTGTTGAGTAAATAAATAAAATAGTGTCACTGTCTAAATAAATACATGTATCTCTAGTTTTGTTGAATTTTCCATTCTCAGTCATTTGAGCAGATGTTCTATGATTGATGAATTGAGAGAGAGAGAGAGAGAGAGAGAGAGAGAGAGAGAGAGAAGTCACTTACCTTTTGCTTTAGTTGTTGCAGTTATACTGACAGTCTTTGAACTGTAGCTTAAGTGGGTTAATCCACTGAGCTCACACTTGGCTGTTATTATTTGGTCATTACTCAGACAATTCTGTCTGCTAATTTTGTAGCTGCATGTGATGCAACCTATCGCCGACTCTGTGTAACAGAATAGAATGATCTTTTTAACGTTCATTATGGTGAAACAGAATTGGCAAGAAGCACCATCTGGTTGTAGTCATTGTAAAAAAAAAAATTGTCTGATGTTTACGCTTGTCATTTACTGATCTGTTCCTACACACTTGAAAGAAATGATGTGATATCGAAAACAAAGTAGCCCTGTGAAAATCAGAACTGGCATCTTGGAAAACAGGGATAGGAATGTTTTGTTCAGCAGCTCAGTGCAGGCATTGTGGTTTAAATTTACTGTCACGTCAACGACATAAAAAAGGGGGGTATTGTTTGTCCAGTGGACAAAATCTTATTAAGTAAACAGGAACAGGAGCAGACCTCAACTGGTGGCCATTTTACAGGTGTACATAACTGCTGCTATGACACAAAGGGTTTACTGTCACGTCTCTGTGTTTCCCTGACACCACAGATCTCGCAGACTCCCTTCCCCAGAGTATACTACCGATTATTCTTACATGTGCCCAATCACAACCTGTTCTCTCACTCTGCCTCCCCTGAATACTAATTACACACCGCTGCTATTGTTATCTCTGACCTTTTATTGTTCCGACCTCTTTTGTCTGTGATTCTCTCTCTTTGTTCATCCCCTTGTTTTGCTTGCCTGATTATTCTGTAATAATGCTTTGACACTACAGACTGGGAGGTGTTAAGAACTGCTGCTGTTAGAGAGGACTGTACTGTTGACTTAGAGGAATATGCCTCTGGAGTAACCAGCTACATCAGCACCTGCATAGAAACCATTGTTCCAACAAAGCGCTGCAGAACTTATCCCAACCAGAAACCCTGGATAAACTGTGATGTTTGGTCCATGCTACATGCTCGCTCCACTGCATTTCTTTCAGGCAACGCTGAAGACTACAAAATAGGACCTGCGTAGATCTATCAGACAAGCCAAGAGACAGTACAGGGACACCTCTGCAGACTCCTGGCGCATGTGGCAAGGACTGAGACACATCACAGACTATCAACAGAGAAGCAGAGAGGTCACTACCAGCCAAACTACACTACCAGACGAGCTAAATGAGTTCTATGCTCGATTTGAGGCCCTCAACCCCGACAGACAGAGAGCGGTTATGGCCGAGGGGAGCACACAGAACTTATCCCTCGCTGTGATATCGGTGAAGGTCTGCAAGGCTCTGAAGAGAATAAACCCACAGAAGGCCGCTGGCCCAGACAACATCCCCGGGCGTGCACTCAAGGTTTGCTCTTCAGAGCTGGCTGGCATTTTGTGGACATATTCAACCTGTCACTTGCACAATCTTTTGTGCCATCTTACTTCAAGACCACCACCTACGTCCCCCTCCCTAAGAAAAGTGTTGTGACCTGCCTGAATGACTATCGCCCTGTTGCACTCAGCCCAATCATGATGAAGTGCTTCGAGAGGATAGTCATGTGTCACATCCAGGAGACATTCCCGACACTCTAGATCCACTACAGTTTGCGTACTGTCAGAACCGTTCCACTGACGACGCAGTCAACACTGCCATTCACACAGCCCTTACACACCTGGAGGGCAAGGACACATATGTGAGAATGCTGTTTATCGACTACAGATCAGCATTCAACACGGCCATTCCCACCAAACTGGCAGGAAAGCTCCTCATCCTTGGACTGACACCCAGACTCTGCAACTGGGTGCTGAACTTCCTGACGGACAGACCCCAGTCAGTCAGAATTGGCAGCCGCACATCCAGCACAAGAACTGTTAGCACTGGGACCCCCCAGGGCTGTGTGCTGAGCCCCCTCCTGTACACACTCTTCACGTATGACTGCGTGGCCTCCCAGAGCAACACCAGTATCATCAAGTTTGCTGATGATAATACAGTCATCGGACTGATCACTGGTGGGGATGAGACAGCGTACAGGAGGGAGGTGGCTGAGCTGGTGGACTGGTGTGACTACAACAATCTTTTCTTAAATACAGACAAGACCAAGGAAATGATTGTTGATCCAAGGAGGATCCAAGGTTCAGGAGACAGAGGTGGGAGGGTGGAGCTACATCAGCAAGGATTTACAACCATCATCCAGTTCATAGGTTGTATTTTCTGAGACTGAGAGGTGTCAGCCCAAATTCTCAGGGTATGATTGAACGTGCAGGCTCCATCACGGTCTACAAACTGCACTGCAGGATAGTCATCAAGACTGCACAGGGAGCACCACTGCAGGACAATCATCATCAGGGACAGTATCAGGGACAGTACACACCCCCGCTATAGGTGTGTGAAGCCAGAACAGCCAGACTGACAGACCATCAGGCTTGTGAACACCTCCTCCCCCCTTTCGCTCTGAAACTGGCTGAACTCTGACTCTGACATGCACCCATTAATATGAGTGCAATACACATTCTGCTGCTACTGTTATACCATATTGTTTACTTTTGTACTTGCACAGCGCACTTCACACATGCATATGCACCTTACTTGCATTCATACAGTACTGTACTCTCCCTTTCTTTACTTAGTGTTTTTCTTTACTTGGTCGTACTTAGTGTACATATATATAATATATACATATTATACTTCTTATTTTTCTCTCTCCTTTTATATTGATATTTATTTTTTAAGACTGTCTGGAATGGAAGAACTGCAAAGTAAGAATTTCATTGTGCAATGTAACTGCTTGTTATGCTGTGCATATGACAATGAATCTTGAATTATTTACCACTTTGGGCTTCCACTCTGCTTTTGTTTATTCTGATTACTCTCTTGGATTCACCCTTTGAATTTGTTCACTGGTCTATCTCACGTCCTGTTTTTTTATCCTTGCCTGTATTTCTGTCTACGCCCATGCATTACCCATTTGTTATGTTTGCCTGGATTTTGGTGTTGTGCTCTACTGTCGATTAGTTAATTAAACCTCCTCTGACTTTTAGCCCTGCACATGTCAA
Organism: Prochilodus magdalenae; assembly: GCA_024036415.1. Classification (NCBI taxonomy): domain Eukaryota; kingdom Metazoa; phylum Chordata; class Actinopteri; order Characiformes; family Prochilodontidae; genus Prochilodus; species Prochilodus magdalenae. Next base: position 224,473 of record JAMWET010000169.1, on the reverse strand, counting down.
GCTTAGTTCTTTGTTCTTGACAGTTGCAGTATTTTTATGGCCAGTTTTCACAGGTTTAATGTGCTGTAGGAGACAAAATCCATCTTTTATAGGCATAGAACTCAAATATATTTATGAATAACCTTTTGATGGATTATAACAAGATGAGTAGTCTGTGCTCCACTGCAGGCTGTAGCTGCTGTCTGCACAACACTGCAGCATGACTGTCATATCCTCACAATTCACGAATTTGGATGTGTTAAGTTGGATATCTGGATATGGCTGAATTGTTATTCTTTGCCAAACAACATGTCGCACTGGCATCTCATTTATAGAATTCTGTTGGTTCGTAGAACATGCATATTCACCTGTGGAGATATGAAAAAGATGCCATATGTCATACAAATGTAAAACAATTAAATTAAAAAATTTAAAATTTGAAAACAGCAATTTTAGATTAAACACAAACATTTTAGGCTTCTTAAATGTTTTAACTGCTATTCATATTCTCTGAAGACCCAGAAGGGTTTACCAGTTTACCCTTTGGAAATCTATAATATGATTGTGATAGAAGATATGCAGTATAAACAAAATATGGGTTTAATTCACTGTTATTATCTTATACAAGTAAAAGTTACATTTGGTGTAATAACTCTGAATTTACCATTTTCAATCTTATTTTCATACTTTTCATATTTCTCACTCATTTATGCAAATAACAAGACTTTAACACCCAAATTCACCAAATTCAAAAAATAATCTAGATATCAAGATAACTGGGTTCATTGACACTAACTGCAGAATGCCATAAAGGAATATGTGGTGGCCATTAGTGGCAGAGGAGCGGAACCAGCAACTAGAAGTTGTGGGTCAAATCCCAAGACTGACGTGTCCATAGGCAAATCACTTAACCCCCAGCTGCCCCAGGTGACACTGGTCCTCTGGTCACAAAAGTATTTTATAATCAATAAAATACACAAAATAATGAATGTATTTATAAACACTACACAGTGTTAGTATTCTGTAGTGGTGCATTCTAATTTTATACTTATAATGACTCATATTAGGTTTGGATGCTAGCCCTCCATTGTTTATATGCTGAAATCCAGAATGTAGTAAAATGTACATGCTAAAACTACATGTAAGACTTTCATCTTATGTCATATAATTACCCACATAAAACAACCTTGTTCTATTACTCACTAACGTCCTAGCTATATGTGCTTACAAGCAGAATCATTTTTAATTCACAATGATTGTTTTTTAATTAAGCCAGTAACTAAAGAACCATAATCAATTAGCGGTCAGCTCAACGATTCACCTGGCTTCAGTACAGCTTTAATCATGCATCTGTTAAGGTTGGTATTTGGCATTTGGCATAACACACAAACATTTAGGGGGGCTCGCTCACATTGTTTTGTTTGTAGGTTGTTCTTTATATATTATGTAGTACAGAGTTTTCACTCCTCTCTGTGGGTTGTGTCATTGCCGTTGGTCATGGGCCATGTAACATACATAGAATTAATTAATTAGAACTTACCACTGTCATCATGACTCACATTTATCACAGTGAGCCTTTTTGCAGTGCTTATGTACTTTCCATTCTTGGTCCAGCTAATGTCTGAGTAATCTCCTGGAATCGCACAGGTCAGTTCCAGATTTGTCTCAGGATATATTTTGTCTCTTGTATAAAGATCATTCTCCTCTGAAATTGAGATTCATGTTAATCTCGAAATAAGATTATAATCATTTTATTATTTAATTAATCATTGTGCTGATTTATAGCATTAATGTGGCTACCAAATTACTATATACTAGTAAGTTGGAGGAAATAATATATTAAAACATGGACAAAAGTGTTGGTACCATTCTGTTAAAGAAAGAAAATCCCACAACAGTCACTGAAATAACTAACAAATCTACAAAAATACAAATTTGCTGAAAATCAGCTTGTGAAAAAGAGGCATTGCATTTGAATTGTGGTTCTACATAATTATTTTAACAACAAACTAATAAAATTGGCCTGGACAAAAATGATGCTACCCTTAACATAATATTTTGTCGAAAAATCTTTTGAGGAAATCACTGCAAGTAATAATTTCTGTAAATGTCACTGCACCGGCCCTCAGGTATTTGGGTCCACTCCTCATGAGCAAACAACTTAAGCTGTTTCAGGTTTGAAGGGTGCCTTCTCCAGACTGCATGTTTCAGATCCTTCCACGAATGTTCTAAAGGATGTAGATCAGCGCTCACAGAAACTCACTTCAGAATATACGAAAGCTTTGTTCTTAATCATTCTTGGATGTTTTAGCTGTGTGGTTTGGGTCACTGTCCTATTGGAGGACCCATGACCTGCGATCAAGAGCTTTCTGACACTGGGCAGCAGATTTCACTCCAGAATGTCATGATAGTCTTCAGATGTCTTTGTACCCAGAATCAAGACACCCTGTACCAGATGCAGCAAAGCAGCCCCAAAACATAACAGAGCCTTCTCCATGTTTCACAAAAGGTACAATGTTCTTTTCTTTGTATGCTTCAAACTTGCATCTGTAAACATAGAGCTGATGTGACTTTCCAAAAAGGACATTTTCCCAGAAGCTTTGTCACTCGTTAACAGGCATTTTGGCAAATTCCAGTCTTGATTTTTTATGATCTGCTTTCAACAGTGTTTTCCTCCTCAGTCGTCTTTGGCTAAGACAGTGGCAGATGTAACTTGACCTTGGAGTTCACCTGTAATCTCTTTGGAAGTTCTTTTCTGAGTTCTTTGGTTACCATTGATATTATCTGTCTCTGTCATCAGTTTTGTGGCCATGTTCAGGAATGATGGCTACAGTTAAACCTCTGAATAGTATGTGCAACTAAAGTAACAGAAAAGTCAAGCTGCTTGGAGATGGTCCTATAGCCTTTACCTTTAACAGGGTTGTCTATAATGTTCTTTCTAATCTCCTGAAACAACTCTCTCCTTAGCTTTCTATGGTCCATTTTCAGTGTGGTATACACCAATGATACCAAACAGCACAGTGACTACTTTTCACCCTTTAAATAGGCAGACTGACTGATTATAAGTTTAAAGACACCCATGACAATAATTACAGGACACATCTTAATTAATCCTTATGGTCAAATTATTTTTAGGCTTTTCTAGGGGTACCATCATTTTTATCCAATTTCATTAAAAATCACTTGTTTTTGGGGGTAATCTGAAAAAGGCTTCAATTTGCTGGAGCATAAATATTGGAGCAAATTCATCCAGAAATCCATTTTTTTTCTTCCCTGATATTCCAAGACAATAATGGTGAGATTTATCAGGTTCTAATTGTGGAAGAAATTTAACCTATATATAAAATATATCGTTGCTGACCAAAGAAAAACATGTATCTCTATTTTTGCCGATTTTCACTTTCAGGCATCATTTGAACACAGCAGCTGCTGTTTACACTGTGTGAATGTTTCATGATGACTAGACCAAAAAAATTTGGCAAAACTTATTGGAAAGATGTCTGTTTCCATTGACTTCCACTTAAATAAAATTAGGTTCATGCCCTCTCCTGTAAAGTTGGAATTTTGGAGATACTTGATTTTCTTTGGACAAGATAACGATATATAAACATAAAATTTGCTCTTACCGCTTTGAACTATTTCTTTTATTTTATAACCTTTCTTTGTGAGATTGTATACAAGGTCTGTGTTGGCTGAGGTGAGGTCTGTGTTGGTTGATCCAAAACCATATAGAGTATTTACTGTATCAATAGTGAAATCTGCCATCACACTGCCAGGCCTGTTGAACACAAATAACACAACTAATATTGTTCAATAAATGCAAAGCATTCTTGGGTTTGTGAAATGCGCTATAGAAGTGTAAACTATTATTATTATTATTATTATTATTATTATTATTATTATTATTATAAAGTAAACTGTTTGATCACACATCTCCAAAAATGCTGATTCTACTTATGAATATCCTTAACATTGGAGAGGAAAGCAATTTGCAGAGATACAAAAACAACAGGTACCTGTATTTAGTCACCTTTACTGATTTGCCCCAGTAGATAGCTAAATTCTGATAACTGTATTCAATCTGAAAAAGAAACACATGTCAAATATGGCATATAATACTTCTTCTACTACTACTACTACTACTAATAATAATAAAAATATACACCATAGTAACGATGAAATTAAAACACAACATTTTGACATTTCTAGCACTTACTGTTGTCTCAAGATCTGATGTATACTTTTTGTATTTCATACTATCCTTATTGTTGAGTGCAGTGTCATATGCTTCATCTATCCTCAGGGACATACTTTGAGTGACTGTGAAAAGAATGAAAAATAATATCCAGCAGCCATGACAGCTAGTTTGTAAGCCACTTGTTTCTGTTAGTCTCCCTGAAAGACCATAGTGTGTGAATTAAACTTTCTTAATTAATTAACATTTTTACCATCCCCAAGTGAAGACTAAGTGGGTTATATTAACATTAAATTTCAGCATTTACTGGTTGCATTAATCATTATTTTTCAGTCCGAAAAGTGTCAGAAACATAGATTCATATTAAAGACACAGTCTTTTGATGTGTAAATTATCTTTGTGAACTAAATGCATGCGAGTCATGTTTATGATTCTTAATTGTTTTCCTTTTTTGTAATTTATTATATCTACCATATGCATGTGTTGTGATATAGTTGCTTCATGCTCTGATTTTTTTTGACTAGGTTATCATAGTCAAAATGTAAAAACATTCCAGCAACATCTACGAACTGATGCACAGAATATAGAAATGGGCTGCACAAATTGGCAAGTAGTAGTAAATGCTGCAAATATGTTTTTTCAGCAGCAACAAAGCATTTGATTATGATTTCCATAAAACTGGTTACAAAAAAGGAAATGTTTAGTGTTATGCCTTCTGCAGAAAAAAGTAAGGATTAGTAAGTTCAAAAACTGCTTAAAGACAACTGCAAAAACATAGAAAACTGATTAAACCACATGCTGTAATGAGTTTGAACAAAGAAAATAAGCTTTGTAAATATACCTGTTGGAGATGGGTTGGTGGTGGCTGATGTGGTCGCTGTGGATGATTGGAAAAGTAATTTTTGAGGAGAACACAGTAAACAAAACTGATATAAAGACTGTAAAAAAGTAACAATACAGGTCTAATGTGTGAGGAGACAGCCCAGATTAAATATTCCAGTGCAAAAAGGCTGTATATGTTATTTAAAATACTTGGACACGTTAAGTTGAAGCTCAATGAGTAATTTTTCTTCAATCTTTTTGTTTGAACATAGACAATGTGTGTGTGAAATCAGACAGGCAGAGAGACTGGAACTTTTTTTTTTACATAACGATGTTTAGTTTATGCTTTGTGTAAAGCAGACAGCTGAAGGCTGACAACTACCAGCCGAAAATGAGCAGCCTGGAGAGGCCCATAAAAAAGGAAGGGGGTAGCCGATCGTTGTGGTCCAGTGAGCTACCACCCTGTCCCCCATCTAGGTATACAAAAAGTCCTCCAACACAGAGCAACAGAGAGGGTAAATTATCATGGAAATAAATCACAGCAACATTACAGCTAATTACCTAATAATAAATTAATACAGATTACCTAATAATAGATTAATATCTAATAATAGATTAATAATGGTCTTTCTTTTAGATCTAGTCATCAAGGGTCTGATCAAGTCATTTTATCAGCACAGGTGTCTGCCTGAGGTGTAACTGCATGCTAAGTTTTTCAGCAATCAGATTTTTTTATTTGTAGTAAAAAATAAGGCTCTTCAATCAACTTTGACAGAGAAAGAAAAAAAAAAAGAAAGTACATGTTGAAAATGCCAGAGAAGACTTTTAGATCTTTTGGCAAATAAAGTAACACAACAACACACTCTAATCAATTTGAATGAAGAAATAAACATTTGTGAACATACGCTTTTTGGTTGTTGTGGTTGTGATAGTGGTGGTGGTGGTGGTGGCTGTGGTAGTGGAGGTGGTGGTCGTCTCTGTGGATGATTGAAAAAGTAATTTTTGAGAAGGACACAAGAAACAAAAACGATTTTAAATATTCTTAAACAGGAAGAGCTTATTTCAGCCCAATACTGTAATCCAATGACATCATAATATATTTTATGTATAGATACTTTTTCTTGGTAACAAGTGTAGATGGTGATATAGTATATATTTAATTATATACTTAGTAAGTATGTGTCAGACTGCGTAGTTTAGGTTATTTTAATCACAAACAATAAGGATTCAATCTCAGGGTGGGAGTTCATTCACAAGACATCTAGTGATATGCACACCTGTCACAATATTGAGCCATATATCCATACTTGTTTTAATAAAAGCAATGTATTGACAGGACAATAATTACAAAATATAACATTAAATGATAAATTGTACTACTATATGCATAACAGGAAGTCCAGATGCATCACATTCACTTATGGAGACTACATAAGTTTGCTGAAACTCAGAGGAAGCTATGTTGTAGAAAATAAGCAGAGCTGGAGCATAAATCTGAATACAACAATTATTATAATATCATATTATCAAAAAGCACAGCACTGAGGGCTGTGTTGTGTGCCCTGCCAAACCGCTAAGGCAAACTGCTATTCCAACAAAATGAATAAGTCACGCTGGTTAGCTCATCCAAATCATCAATATGCATCCTCAACCCAATAGCAACAAAACTAGTAAAACAAATCGTCCCCTGTGTGGTTAAACCTATGCTCTCTATAGTTAACTCTTCCCTCAGTCTTGGACATGTACCTAAATCATTAAAACTTGCAGTCGTAAAGAGCCTGATTTCAATCACAATGAGCTCAATGAGCTATAGACCAATTTCCAATCTCCTCTTTATTGCAAACATCCTAGAAAACCTACAAGAAAACTCTCTTTATGAGATGTTTCAGGCTGGCTTTAGACCTTATCACAGTACTGCAACAGTGTAACTAGAGTAGTAAATGTTGCTTGATAGTGGCCATATCTCTATAGTAGTTCTTCTAGATCTCAGAACAGTGTGATCCTGTCAACCACAAGATCCTCTTTGACAGGCTGCAAAATCTGTATGAAGTATGAAAGGTCAAGGTCTTCTCTCACTGACCGATATCAATTTTCTCTCTTTACATGTAGCGTCTTGGTAGCATAATCTGCAGTTTCGATGTCAGCTTTAACTGCTATGCAGATGACACACACCTCTGTATATCGACAAAACAAAATGAACTTTGAACTTGAATAACTTGAAGAATGTATTACAGATATGAAAGATTGGCTGGCTAAAAATGTCCTTTTTCTTAATCCAAACAAAACTGAGGTCTTACTACTTGGACCCAAAGCAGAGAGATCTAAGATCTCTAAATTTGTACTGAATTTAGATGGCCACACTCTAGACACTACTATAAAAAACCTAGGCTTCATCTTTGATACCAGTCTCTCTTTTGATACACACATTTGTAACATTGTTAAAACAGCGTTGTTTTATTTGTGTAACATCGCTAAACTATGTAACATTTTATCCCTAAACATGCAGAAACAGTGGAGCATGCCTCTAGGCTGGATGCTCCAATAAGGCTCTAAATAACCTCTGACCGGTCCAGAGTGCAGCTGCTAGAAGCCCAAACCAGAATTGAAAAATTCAAAGCATTGCCAGATGGAGAAGCGTGATTTGTCACTCCAGAGGACATGTCTTCACTGCTATACTGTCCAGTAGTGGCGAGCTTTGCAACACTGCATTCAAAGCTTTGCATTGCACTTGCTGATGTCATGCCTGTATCATCCCTTGGCCAAGGAAACCCATTCTATGAAGCTCTCTACGCACTGTTCTAGAGTTAATCTGAAGGCTACATGAAGTTTGGAACTCTGCAGTGATTGACTCTGCAGAAAGTTGGTGACCTCCGCACACTATGCACTTCAGCATCTGCTGACCGCTCTGTCGTTTTAGGTAGTCTACCACTTTGTGGCTGTGTTGCTGTTGTTCCCAGTTGCTTCCACTTTGTTATAATCCAACTGACCGTTGACTGGAATGTTAAGAATATTTAGTGAGAAAATTTCACAACTGGACTTGTTGCACAGGTGGCATGCTATCACGGTACCTCGCTTAAATTTACTGAGCTCCTGAGAGCGACCCATTCTTTCACTAATATGTGTAGAAGCAGTCTGCATGCCTAGGTGCTTGGTTTTATACAACTGTAGCCATGGAGGTGATTGGAACACCTGAATTCAATGATTTGGATGGGTGAGTGAATACTTTTGGCAACATAGTGTACCTCTCTAAGGTGGTTAATAAACACAAAGACAATACAAAAGTCCTTTTCTCCACCATAGATCAGCTTATTAATCCTGACAATTATGCATGTCTTATGGTGTCTTATGGTGGGTTGACTTTCAAAACCTGCAAAGAGTTTGAAATTCTTCTTTTAAACAAGACTAGGAAAGCCTGAGTTTAGAAGTTTTAGTTTCTAAAAATGCTTAAAAGAAAACATGATAGGTATTGCTAAATAAATAAAATATTTACAAAAATGTGTGTCCTCCTTATAGATCCCTAAGGGAATTGCAGTATAATAATTGCACCAGCTTTAAGCTTTAATAGTTACTTTAAGAAGATCTTGGGTACAGTTGAGATTTTGCACCATGATAGCTGAATTTGACAAACACGTTCATGCTACTGTATGTCTTGGCACTGCTTCCCTGTACAGTAATATTTTAAGCAAAGACACAAATCTACGCAACACGATCCACAAACACAGTGTGCTTCTGCAATTTTGTGGCAAAAGAAAGTCTTTGCACATGCATGTTTTAACAAAGTTAGTCAGTCAGGAAGTGAAACTGCTGGCCCAGTAGGCAGTCTAGTAATAAAATAAATAAGACAGGTCAAAGATTATGAGATGTAAACTATTCTTGTACATTAAATGCATACAATTCATAATGTTCATGATTCTTAGTATTTTCCATTTAATTATGACTGTCTCAGTGGGTTACCATACAACAAACCATACAACATCACCATACAACACAATTGTAAAAAACATAACAATGACTTCTACAAACTGATAAATTAGATATTGAAATTGGCTGCACAAGCAAACAAACAGTAGTAAGTGGTGTTAAAATTCTTCAGTTTCTGCTAGAAAATACACAATTTCTGATATGAAAAGACAACACAATCACTCCTGCTAGCAGTCAGTAAGCAAACGTTAAATAATTTCCTAGATTTTAGCTATATGTTGAAAAATCCATGGTAATACGTTCCACAACTGATAAAGAATTTAAAAAAGAAACTAAGTCATCACTAATAATTATAAAATAACAGAAAATAATCAAGAAAATTGATCTGCAATCAGACTTGGTTTTATTAACATTGACAGCAGAAAAAGAAAGTTGTGTACCTACCTGCAAGGTCTGTTGTTATGTCTGAAGAAACAAGTGAGCAGAGAAGCAAAGAATAGTAAGTTTATAAACTGCTAAAAGACATAGAATTCCTAGTGGTAATTTGGTAAAAACTAAGAAAACGGATTAAATCACATCCTGTAATGGGTTTGAACAAATAAAACAAGCTTTGTAAATATACCTGTAGTGGATGAGGTGGTGGCTGAGGTGGTCTCTGTGGATGATTGTAATTTTTGAGGGAGACACAAGAAACAAAACAGATATAAAAACTGAACAATACAGGTTTATTTTGTGAGAACATATGATTTGGGATGGTGAACGTTATAATAACTCAGAAACAGTTTGGAAGTTCAGAAATACTTTTAATAGTGAACTAATAACATATTTAACTCCCTAATGTAATGATCTCATTTCCAATCTGAATAACACAATGCCTTCTAGACATGTAATGTAAGGCAACTAACTGTGCATCTTGCCACTGACCACAGTGCCACTGTAATGTGAAACATCCCCCTTAATGAGGTCACAGTCTTAGTTCAAAGTTTTGCCCAAGAACATCTAATACCTAAACAGCCACACTGTTCTATGTCCTGGAAATAGGGACATGCTTTAATTCCCAAATAAGTCACGTTCTTGTATTTTCTGAAGAAAATAAATTAAATTAAAATTCAAAGTACATTTGATTCATGTTGGATTGGTTGTGCAATGGTGGGGGACTTTTGGACGATAATATGATAGACGGAGATCTCACTGAATTTCAGTTAACTATATCATATAGCAGATGAACACAGTGATATTTGAGAAGTGAAATAATTAGGATTTACAGAAAGTGTGCAATAATTATTTTAATGAAATTAGGCAGGTGCATAAATATGGGCATCTTCTCATAATTGGATTCACCTGTGTATGTAGGTCAAAGGTCAATGAGCTTTCAAAACAAATTTTGTGTTCCAATACTTAGTGCTAGAGGTATTCAAATCAATAAACCAACAAGGGTGCCCAAATATATGCACCTGCCTAATTTTGTTAAAACAATTATTGCACACTTTCTATAAATCCTATTAATTTAATTGCACATCAGATATCACTGTGTTCATCTGCTATATGATATATTTAACTGAAATTGCTGATCTGACCAGCCAATGATTTATAAAGGAAAATCATTAAAATCGTCACGAGTGCCCAAACTAGTTTAGTATGCCTTCTTTCACTAATATGTGTAGAAGCAGTCTGCATGCCTAGGTGCTTGGTTTTATACAACTGTAGCCATGGAGGTGATTGGAACACCTGAATTCAATGATTTGGATGGGTGAGTGAATACTTTTGGCAACATAGTGTACCTCTCTAAGGTGGTTAATAAACACAAAGACAATACAAAAGTCCTTTTCTCCACCATAGATCAGCCCATTAATCCTGACAATTATGCATGTCTTATGGTGTCTTATGGTGGGTTGACTTTCAAAACCTGCAAAGAGTTTGAAATTCTTCTTTTAAACAAGACTAGGAAAGCCTGAGTTTAGAAGTTTTAGTTTCTAAAAATGCTTAAAAGAAAACATGATAGGTATTGCTAAATAAATAAAATATTTACAAAAATGTGTGTCCTCCTTATAGATCCCTAAGGGAATTGCAGTATAATAATTGCACCAGCTTTAAGCTTTAATAGTTACTTTAAGAAGATCTTGGGTACAGTTGAGATTTTGCACCATGATAGCTGAATTTGACAAACACGTTCATGCTACTGTATGTCTTGGCACTGCTTCCCTGTACAGTAATATTTTAAGCAAAGACACAAATCTACGCAACACGATCCACAAACACAGTGTGCTTCTGCAATTTTGTGGCAAAAGAAAGTCTTTGCACATGCATGTTTTAACAAAGTTAGTCAGTCAGGAAGTGAAACTGCTGGCCCAGTAGGCAGTCTAGTAATAAAATAAATAAGACAGGTCAAAGATTATGAGATGTAAACTATTCTTGTACATTAAATGCATACAATTCATAATGTTCATGATTCTTAGTATTTTCCATTTAATTATGACTGTCTCAGTGGGTTACCATACAACAAACCATACAACATCACCATACAACAAAATTGTAAAAACATAACAATGACTTCTACAAACTGATAAATTAGATATTGAAATTGGCTGCACAAGCAAACAAACAGTAGTAAGTGGTGTTAAAATTCTTCAGTTTCTGCTAGAAAATACACATTTTCTGATATGAGAAGACAACACAATCACTCCTGCTAGCAATCAGTAAGCAAAAGATAAATAATGTCCTAGATTTTAGCTATATGGTGAAAAATCCATGGTAATACGTTCCACAACTGATAAAGAATTTAAAAAAGAAACTAAGTCATCACTAATAATTATAAAATAACAGAAAATAATCAAGAAAATTGATCTGCAATCAGACTTGGTTTTATTAACATTGACAGCAGAAAAAGAAAGTTGTGTACCTACCTGCAACGTCTGTTGTTATGTCTGAAGAAACAAGTGAGCAGAGAAGCAAAGAATAGTGAGTTTATAAACTGCTAAAAGACATAGAATTCCTAGTGGTAATTAGGTAAAAACTAAGAAAACGGATTAAATCACATCCTGTAATGGGTTTGAACAAATAAAACAAGCTTTGTAAATATACCTGTAGTGGATGAGGTGGTGGCTGAGGTGGTCTCTGTGGATGATTGTAGTTTTTGAGGGAGACACAAGAAACAAAACAGATATAAAAACTGAACAATACAGGTTTATTTTGTGAGAACATATGATTTGGGATGGTGAACGTTATAATAACTCAGAAACAGTTTGGAAGTTCAGAAATACTTTTAATAGTGAACTAATAACATATTTAACTCCCTAATGTAATGATCTCATTTCCAATCTGAATAACACAATGCCTTCTAGACATGTAATGTAAGGCAACTAACTGTGCATCTTGCCACTGACCACAGTGCCACTGTAATGTGAAACATCCCCCTTAATGAGGTCACAGTCTTAGTTCAAAGTTTTGCCCAAGAACATCTAATACCTAAACAGCCACACTGTTCTATGTCCTGGAAATAGGGACATGCTTTAATTCCCAAATAAGTCACGTTCTTGTATTTTCTGAAGAAAATAAATTAAATTAAAATTCAAAGTACATTTGATTCATGTTGGATTGGTTGTGCAATGGTGGGGGACTTTTGGACGATAATATGATAGACGGAGATCTCACTGAATTTCAGTTAACTATATCATATAGCAGATGAACACAGTGATATTTGAGAAGTGAAATAATTAGGATTTACAGAAAGTGTGCAATAATTATTTTAATGAAATTAGGCAGGTGCATAAATATGGGCATCTTCTCATAATTGGATTCACCTGTGTATGTAGGTCAAAGGTCAATGAGCTTTCAAAACAAATTTTGTGTTCCAATACTTAGTGCTAGAGGTATTCAAATCAATAAACCAACAAGGGTGCCCAAATATATGCACCTGCCTATAATTTTTGTTAAAACAATTATTGCACACTTTCTATAAATCCTATTAATTTAATTGCACATCAGATATCACTGTGTTCATCTGCTATATGATATATTTAACTGAAATTGCTGATCTGACCAGCCAATGATTTATAAAGGAAAATCATTAAAATCGTCACGAGTGCCCAAACTAGTTTAGTATGCCTTCTTTCACTAATATGTGTAGAAGCAGTCTGCATGCCTAGGTGCTTGGTTTTATACAACTGTAGCCATGGAGGTGATTGGAACACCTGAATTCAATGATTTGGATGGGTGAGTGAATACTTTTGGCAACATAGTGTACCTCTCTAAGGTGGTTAATAAACACAAAGACAATACAAAAGTCCTTTTCTCCACCATAGATCAGCCCATTAATCCTGACAATTATGCATGTCTTATGGTGTCTTATGGTGGGTTGACTTTCAAAACCTGCAAAGAGTTTGAAATTCTTCTTTTAAACAAGACTAGGAAAGCCTGAGTTTAGAAGTTTTAGTTTCTAAAAATGCTTAAAAGAAAACATGATAGGTATTGCTAAATAAATAAAATATTTACAAAAATGTGTGTCCTCCTTATAGATCCCTAAGGGAATTGCAGTATAATAATTGCACCAGCTTTAAGCTTTAATAGTTACTTTAAGAAGATCTTGGGTACAGTTGAGATTTTGCACCATGATAGCTGAATTTGACAAACACGTTCATGCTACTGTATGTCTTGGCACTGCTTCCCTGTACAGTAATATTTTAAGCAAAGACACAAATCTACGCAACACGATCCACAAACACAGTGTGCTTCTGCAATTTTGTGGCAAAAGAAAGTCTTTGCACATGCATGTTTTAACAAAGTTAGTCAGTCAGGAAGTGAAACTGCTGGCCCAGTAGGCAGTCTAGTAATAAAATAAATAAGACAGGTCAAAGATTATGAGATGTAAACTATTCTTGTACATTAAATGCATACAATTCATAATGTTCATGATTCTTAGTATTTTCCATTTAATTATGACTGTCTCAGTGGGTTACCATACAACAAACCATACAACATCACCATACAACACAATTGTAAAAAACATAACAATGACTTCTACAAACTGATAAATTAGATATTGAAATTGGCTGCACAAGCAAACAAACAGTAGTAAGTGGTGTTAAAATTCTTCAGTTTCTGCTAGAAAATACACAATTTCTGATATGAAAAGACAACACAATCACTCCTGCTAGCAGTCAGTAAGCAAAAGATAAATAATGTCCTAGATTTTAGCTATATGTTGAAAAATCCATGGTAATACGTTCCACAACTGATAAAGAATTTAAAAAAGAAACTAAGTCATCACTAATAATTATAAAATAACAGAAAATAATCACGAAAATTGTGTACCTACCTACAAGTGAGCAGAGAAGCAAAGAATAGTAAGTTTATAAACTGCCAAAAGACATAGAATTCCTAGTGGTAATTTGGTAAAAACTAAGAAAACGGATTAAATCACATCCTGTAATGGGTTTGAACAAATAAAACAAGCTTTGTAAATATACCTGTAGCAGATGTGGTGGTGGCTGAGGTGGTCTCTGTGGATGATTGTAATTTTTGAGGGAGACACAAGAAACAAAACAGATATAAAAACTGAACAATACAGGTTTATTTTGTGAGAACATATGATTTGGGATGGTGAACGTTATAATAACATATTTAACTCCCTAATGTAATGATCTCATTTCCAATCTGAATAACACAATGCCTTCTAGACATGTAATGTATGGCAACTAACTGTGCATCTTGCCACTGACCACAGTGCCACTGTAATGTGAAACATCCCCCTTAATGAGGTCACAGTCTTAGTTCAAAGTTTTGCCCCAGAACATCTAATACCTAAACAGCCACACTGTTCTATGTCCTGGAAATAGGGATATGCTTTAATTCCCAAATAAGTCACGTTCTTGTATTTTCTGAAGAAAATAAATTAAATTAAAATTCAAAGTACATTTGATTTATGTTGGATTGGTTGTGCACTGGTGGGGGACTTTTGGACGATAATATGATAGACGGAGATCTCTGTGTTCATCTGCTATATGATATATTTAACTGAAATTGCTGATCTGACCAGCCAATGATTTATAAAGGAAAATCATTAAAATTGTCACGAGTGCCCAACATTTTTCAGACCACTGTATATACACATTGCCTGAAAATGTAAATATAATAAGTCACTATAAAAATTGTATATTCTAAACAAACAGTAGACAGGTGAGGTAGCAGTTAGTTATTGCACATTCTTGAAAGGCTTATAGAGTTATATAATTATTTCAGTTTTTATATAGCTATATAAGTATTTAATTTTTTTGCATAGACGAATATATATTGCACACTCGACAACAAATAGTGCAGTGAGTGATAGTGTGTGTGTGTTTGGAAGTGTTCAGTTACTGTATGGCTCTGGCATACAGTTTTTGGGTCTGTTTGTCCGGGACATGATGGACCTAAAGCGTTTACCAGAGGGCAGCTGGTAAAACTGGTGATGTCCTGGGTGAAATGGGTCTTTCAGGATGTTGGCTCCAACAGGAGCCGATGATCTTCTGGGCCATGTGTACGACTCTCTGCAGTGCTCTCCTTTCTGCCGCAGAGCAGCTACTATACCACGTTGAGATACAGTATGTCAGCACACTCTTGATGGCGGAGCGGCAGTAGGACACCAACAGATTCTCCTAAACGTTGTTTTTCCTGATAATTTTCAGGGAGTAGAGCCTCTGTTGTGCCTCTGTGTAGGCGGTCTCATCTCCTTCAGAGATAAGTCCAACCACTGTCGTGCCATCTGTAAATCTTGCTATGATGTTGGAGTAGAGCGTGGGGACACAGTCATAAGTGTGAAGAGAATACAAAAGTGGGCTAAAGTTTTTAATGGTGGAGGAATGATGGAGACCCAATCTTACAGACTGGGTGTGGTCTGTCAGAAAATCTTTGATCCAGAGGCAGGTGGGTCGTGAAAGTCCTAGCTCTGTGAGTTTCGTCACCAGTCTGTGGGGGATGACTGTGTTAAACACTGAGCTGAAGTCCACGAAAAGCATCCTCACATTGATCTCCTGGTGCTCCAGGTGTGTGAGTGCGGTGTGAAGTGATGTGGTGACGACATCTTCTGTGGACCTGTTTGCTTGTAGGCAAACTAATGTGGGTCAGAGGTGGGTGGGAGGACGGCTCTGATGTGATGTAGAACCAGTTTCTCAAAACACTTCATTATGACTGGTGTGAGTGTGACTGGACGATAGTCACTGATGGTGTTTTTTTGGCAATAGATTGATGGAGGCAAAATTCAGGTAGGATGATGGATTTGGACATGTTGAAGAATTATGTAAAATCCACAGAGAGCTGGTCTGCACACGCCTTCAGCATGCTTCCTGTTACACCATCAGGGCCAGCAGACGTGCGCTCACAGCAGATTTACTGCCCTGAGCACACGTCTCACCTCATGCTCCTGCACAGTGAGGATGGTGTTGTTGGAGACTGGTGGAGGTGCTATGGCTGTCTCCACTGTTTTTACCTCATAGCAAGCAAGGACACAGTTCTGTTTTTCTTGTGGTTGGTGAGGTGCTGAATGCCACACCTGCCAGGGATCATTGTTGCTGAAGTGATCCACAAGTTTCCTCTTGTAGGTGGTCTTAGCCTCCTTGATGCCTCTCTTCAGGTTGATTCTAGTTATGCTGTAGAGGGCTCTGTCACCAGACCTGAAGGCGGTGTTCCGCTCATGAAAGAGAATTTTGACCTCCTTTGTCATCCAGGGCTTTTGATTTGGGTACACCCCTGATTTTTTTGGTCATTGTAACATTGTCCACATAGGTTTTGATGTAGTAGAGTACAGCTGATGTGTACTCCTCCAGGTCCTGATCCTTCAAGATATCCCAGTTTATCCCAGTTCTGCAGCTGTGAGGAAGCTCCTTTAGGCCACGTTTTGATAGTCTTTATGATGGGTTGAGATTTCTTTTTGAGGGTGATGTATGCAGGAGTTAGAAATAAAGAACAGTGATCTGATTGGCCCAGGTGTGGTAATAATTAAGTTTTATAACTGTTCTTAATGGTTGTGTAGACTTTGTCTATGTATTTCTCCCCCTGGTGGCACATTTTATGTGTTGTTGGAATTTGGGGAGAACTGTCTTCAAATCAGCATGATTGCAGTTGCCAGCTATTATGTTCATGGATGCTTCAGGATAGCTGTTCTGTTGCGAGTTAATAGCACTGAGCAGGTAGCTGAGCACTACAGTAAACGCTGTAGCAACAGCTGTTTACATCTGGTGGAACGTAAACAGCTGTTACCAGCTGTTACCACAACAACGGTAAACTCTATATATTTATGTATTCTATATTCGATATATTTAATAAGTGCAGTGGTGTGTTTATTCCTTTGGACGTCATGCTGAATTATGGCACCCAGGACTTTATTACTAAATCTTTTCTTTTGTGTGAAGTCAAGATAAGATATAGCAGAATAGCAGCAGAACAGATATAGAACAAGAGGTAGGCTAAAAAGCAAGTTACAAATTAAGAAACTACAGAAAATAAATAAAATCTCTATTATTAGGTTAAAAATACAATAAGAACTATACAAATTTATGTTATTGCCCAGTTATTGAGAGATATTGCAGTTATGATCTCTTATACCAGCTACACAAATACTGATAATTTTGTCAGTCACCTAAATACTGGTGGTACAGACAGTAGTAGGGCATGAATTAAATGATGTTGGTAGTCAGTACAGGATGCATCCAGGTGATGAGGTGCAGCAGCAAGTCACTGAACGTATAGATAGAATGGGTCCATATAGTGTGCTACAGTAGTGAGCGTCTGGTGCTCTGTTTGGGGAGGTGCAGCAGTAGGGAGACAAGAGATGCGGTATCTCTCCTTGGCTCTTGCAGTGAGTGAGAGGTGTTCTCTATTGGGGATGCAAGCTTGGCCAACATCCTCCCCTCCCCAACTACCTCCACTGGGTCTAACACACAGCCCAGAACAGAATTTGCCTTCCTGATCAGCTTGTTCAGTTTCTTCCTGTATGCGGTCATGACATCACCCGCCCCCACCCCGTGTCTGACACACTTAACTCTCACATACTGTGGCCTGTTTGTAAGATAGTCCATAATCCAGGGGTTGAAGTGATTGTCCACCCCTTTTGCTCTCCAGCTTTTTGCCCAGAAGGGCCTGATGATGTTTAAAGTGCTGGATAGATCAAAGAACATAATTCCAACAGTGCTTCCTGCCTTTTCAAGATGAGCATCTCTGGATCTGTGGAGAAGGTAGATGATGACATCCCAATGCTTGGCTGGTAGGCGAACTGCAGAGGATCTATAGCTGAACAAGTCTTTCCAAAGCTTTTATCAGGTGAGAGGTCAAAGCTACTGGTAATCATTAAGGTCACTTGGATGTGCAGTCTTTGTAATAGGCACTACACACGATGTCTTCCAGAGCACTGGCACTCTCTTCTGTTTCAGGCTTAGATTAAAAATGCCCTTTACTACCCCACACAGCTAGTCTGCACATTGTCTTAAGAGGCCAGGATAGATGTTGTCTGGACCTACTAGCTTTCCTCACCTTCATCTTGCTCAGCTCCCTCTTGTTGTCTGGTGAAGGACAGAGAAGAGCTGGATGGTGTGATGGGCATTGAAAGCAGTGGTGTGGGCTGAACAGAAGAAGGGACAGATGCCAGATTGAATTTGTTGAAGAAGGCATTTAGGTCATTTGCTCATTGTGGGTGTCCTTTAGGCTTCCTGTTGGACTCTTAAAATCCTGGACTCCCTCCAGATTCCACTCACATTGTTCTGCTGCAGCTGGCCTTCCATTTTCTTTCTGTAAAGTTCCTTCTGTATCCTCCTCATGTCCTCTATGTTTCCTAATCTAAAGGCAGCCTTCTTCTCATCAGAAGAGCTTTCAGATCTGAGGTAACCCCTGTTATTGGAAAAACACTGTACTGTCTTGGTGGGGACTGTTTTCTCCATACCGAAGTTTATGTAGTCTGTGATGCAGTTTGTGAGTTTTATTATGCCGAGTGGCTATCTACCTAGTAAAAGGTCAGGGAAATAGTGTTGAAAGCTGGGCTAAAGTGGGCATTCAGACATGAGAGTTAGGGCCATCCTGGTGTTGCAGGATGTAGTACAGTGCCAAAAGAATGTTGAATGGTTTGTTCTAGGATTCCCTGACTGGAGGCTGTAGATGCTGCACTAATTCATAAGGAATATCCCAAGAAATGCACTGACATATAACCACTGAGAGAGAAAGGACAGGATGGAGGTGACAGTAAAACCAGTGGCATGCTATGATGGATGCGAGTTTTATGACGAAAAGTGGATCTGCTGTTTCAGCATTTAGGGAAAACCTCAGATTGATGCAATGTACCAGAGGTTCGTATGGAGATGGGAGTTGAGTGTCTGTAAGCAGTGAGGAAAAGGAAAAAGAAAATCTAAGATTGTTTTTTACAAAGAACAAGGTAAACCAGTTTTGTGAAGAAACTATTTGCAGGCAAATATACTCATGTAGGTGGAGGAATGGATGGAGTGCAGTGAGCTGGCGGAAAAATGGTGGCAGTCATGCAGAAGTCAGTTCTTTCAAAATAGTGAGGTTGAGAGGAGGGGAGAGGACTTGCTGACTGCTGATTGCTGATGTCCAGATTCATGGCAGATAAAGTTAAGAAGTAGATGCAGCTGAATGAATATTGTCACGAGAAGGTGAACAATGAACTTTAAGTGTTTCACCAAAGATTTTCCATAATATTCAGGTCTGGGGACTGAGATGGCCATTCCAGAACGTTGTACTTGTTCCTCTGCATGAATGCATTAGTAGATTTTGAGCAGTGTTTAGGGTCGTTGTCTTGTTGGAAGATCCAGCCCCGACGCAGCTTCAGCTTTGTCACTGATTCCTGGACACTGGTCTCCAGAATCTGCTGATATTGATTGGAATCCATGCGTCCCTCAACTTTGACAAGATTCCCAGTCCCTGTACTGGCCACACAGCCCCACAGCATGATGGAACCACCACCAAATTTTACTGTAGGTAGCAGGTGTTTTTCTTGGGGTGCTGTGTTCCTTTTCCTCCATGCATAACAGCCCTTGTTATGCCCAAATAACACAGCACCTTATTCCAAAATGAAGCTGGCTTGTCCAAATGTGCTTTAGCATACCTCAAGTGGCTCTGTTTGTGATGTGGGCGGAGAAAAGGCTTCCTCTGCATTACTCTCCCATACAGCATCTCATTGTGTAAAGTGTGCCGAATAGTTGAACGATGCACAGTGACTCCATCAGCAGCAAGATCATGTTGTAAGTCTTTGGTGCTGGTCTGTGGGTTGACTCTGACTTTTCTCAACATCCTTCTTTTTTTTCTCATTCATCGCTTCTGTTTATTCGAAATTTTTCCTGGTCTGCCACTTTGAGCCTTGACTTGAACTGTGCCTGTGGTCTTCCATTTTCTCACAATGTTTCTCACAGTGGAGGCTGAAAGCTGAAATCTCTGAGATAGCTTTCTGTATCCTTCCCCTAAACCATGACAGTGAACAATTTTTTCAGGTCATTTGAAAGTTGTTTTGAGACTCCCATGCTGTGACTCTTCAGAGAAGATGCAAATAGAAGAAAAACTTACAATTGCCCCCCTTAAATACCCTTTCTTATAATTGGAGTCACCTGTGTATGGAGGTCAAGGGTCACTGAACTTACCAAACCAAATTTGAGTTCCAATAATTAGTTCTAAAGGTTTTGAAATCAATAAAATGACAACCGTGCCCAAATTTATGCACCTGCCCACTTTCTGTAATTTATATAAACTTCATTTAACTTCTCAAATATCACCATGTTTGTCCCCTATATGATATATTTAACAGATTTTTTTATCTAAACAATCAATGCTTTATGAAGGTAAATCAGGAAAATTAACAACGCTGCCCAAACTTTCGTGCCCAACTGTATATGGGACGTAATGATGGAATAAAATTAAGGTTTCCAACTCAAGACCCCTCCAGGCCGATCATGTTTTTGCAGCCAGCACAATACAACTACAGTAGACATTTAATACTGACAGCTAGACTTATGTAGGTTGCAGTAAATCCACTTAAGCATGTGCAACTGTATCCTCCTATTGTGTTGGTGCACATGGAATTTAATCCACATACATATATATGTAAATATACATAAAGAGGTGCTTTCCCAGACAGCGTTTATGCCAGATCCTGGATTTTTTTTTATTGACTTTTTCCACTGAGAATGCGGTGCAAGTTTGGCTAGTCTCAGACATGATCATGAAGGGGCCAGACATGGCAAAATGAGAACATCTGGGGATAAGTGAGAGGTTTTAAGATAAATGTGGGGCGAACTTGGGGAACAAAACAGACTTTTAATAACTTTCCTCTACAACCGTTAGTAATTCTGACAGCCAAACTTAAATTGATTGCAGTAAATCCATCCCAGCAAAAACAACTGTATCTTCCTATTGTGTTGGTGCAAGTGGAGTTTAATCCACAGACAGATGGGGCAGAGAGACATTCATCCACATCTGAAAAATCAAAATGATCTCAATTGTATCGGTTGTAGTATCCTGAAATGTACATACAGAGGTGGTGTCTGAGAGTGTCTCAGTTTAGAATCCAAACCAAAACCAAATGTCTCAAGGCATTGGAGATTTAAGCTGGGGGTAAATGCAAAAACGCTAAAAGCCAGCAAGACTATTATCAGTCCACAGGTGTGAGAAGTTAGCAGAGTTGAACATTCGCCTAGGAAACTTTGTTATGGAAGGAGAGAAAAGTCACCAAGAATATTAGCAATTGCATATTGCATAATGCAGAGAAATGCCAGAATAACACTATGGGAAGTACAAAAATAAATAGAAGAGGGTTTCAGGATACTCATTATCAATGTTGCATTACAGAACATTATGTATGCATTTACTGGTTCATCTGTAGAACATGTAACCTTTCTTATTTAAACATTTTGAGTCATTTCCAAATCATTGCAGTAAGCACAAGCAAAAGAAGAACATTAAAAATTAAGAGAACATTACTTAGTCTAGAAGAACATATTTTTCCAGTGGGGAACTAAATGTATGAATATTGGTAAATGTGTGTCCTGCTACCCTAATTAGCATTAAAATACCATGAGAAATTGCATCATAAATCATCGAAAAGGTGCAACCGGCTAAATGTTGGCCTGATCAACAGGGGATGGTTTGGTCAACAGTTTGGACGCTGGAAATGCTACATCCACCTCTGGCTGGGAGACCTGAGTGAATAGGATGCCCCCCACTCCCAACATCACCCTGTGAGTTGCTAGCCAGGGCAGACTTGTCAGTCTGTTAGCAGAAATGGCAGTTAGGGTTCCACCAGGTATGATAAGGTGTCTGGCTTGTAAGATTACAATGGACCCACAATAATAAGAGGTGACTTAAAGATCTATCTTTCAGACCAATGAAGAAAGAAAAACAACAACTTTAAATATTTGGAGCAGATTTTACACAGACATATCTTACCAATACATGGGTTGCTAATGCTGACAGGCAGATCTATGTTGGTAGAAGTAAATCCCTCCCAGCAAAAGCAGCTGTATCCTCCTATTGTGTTGGTGCAGATAGAGTGTGGACCACATACAGATGGGGCAAGTAGACATTCATCCACATCTGTAATCAACGGTATCTTCTTGTAATATAGCATATTTCAAATCAAAAATCATGAATACAGCATCACATTTCTATGATGAACCTTCTGTCTCTAAAAATGTCAACACTAATATTTAGACTTGAGTTGGTTGCAATAAATCCTTCCAAGCAAAAGTAACTTTATCCTTCTATTGTGTCAATACAGGTGAAGTTTAGACTACATTAATTACAATTCAGGTTTGGAATTAATGTTTATGAAGATATAAACTAACAGTGCAATTTACAGACAGGTTTAAAAGGTTTTCAGTGAAGTGAAAATGTTGATTGTAAAGTTGATTGTAAATAATAAATTACAGTATGACAAATATTATTTAAAAAAAATACTTTTAAAATATTTGTGATATTGAAAAACATTAAATAATTTAAAAAAAAAATCCTGGGCAAATTATTATGCAATGACAAGAAAAGTTTTCTGTATTAGCTGATCATAAAATATGATTATATTGATGACAAACACAATGCGTCAAAGCACACAAACAGCATTTAACTGCATTTAATTCTCTGGGTGACTGTTGTCTGTTGTCTGGGTGTCAGGTGAATGGCATTTCTAATGTGTTAAGGTCTGAGCTCTAACTGGGTCACTCTACATACCAGACTTTAATATTTTTTAAAAGCCATTCTGTAGTAGATTAACACCAATGTTTAGATTTACATCAATTGCTCGATTACAGCATCCAGCTTCTACTGAGTTGCAGTCAGCAGTCACTTTGACACAAATCTGTAGGGTATATGACAACACTTTATGGCATGCCATACGAAGTTCTGTGTGTTTCCTTTAAAAAAGTCAAGCTTATTTTTAGTACAGATATCTGTATCTGTATTTTTTTTTGCATTTTGAAGTGTCAAGGTGCTCACTAGTGTGAGCAACAATGTAATTTTTATATTACATTTTTTAAATTTATTTTTAATCCACATAAAGATGGTGCAAACAGACATTCATCTAGATCTGTGAAAAAATTACTTTTATTAAATATATGTTCTTCACCAACATCTTAGTTTCATCAGTTCAAAGACACTTTCAGTTTTTTAAGTATCTCTAATCCATACATCCAATCTCGTTTCATTGATTGGACTTCAGCTTTCTAGACTTCTAACTATAATTAGCTTTGGTTTCAGTCATTAGTCTAGAGGTTTACATATTTTTTCGGACACTGTTAAAACTTCATGAATATTTCAGAATGTATTTTAGGAGGACCTTATTCTCACCACTGTAATTAAAAGAACAACAGTATTAATGACGAGTGATTCTAAGCTTCTGATTAGTGCACAGACAGCATAGTTACAAACTTTTTAAATTAATCATTATTGTATCTCATCTTGAACACGACAGTGCTACACAGTAATGGTGCTATGTTAGTACACACACTGCAGAGTGTCTATATCATTCAAAGTTGAAATGCTTTAGGAAAAATATTATATTGATAATTAATCACATACCTCTACATGGGTTTAAAATGCTGAGAGTAGTGTTTGGGTTTGTGGCAGTAAATCCAGCCCAGCAAGAACAACTGAATCCTCCTACTGTGTTGGTGCAGGTGGAGTTTGATCCACAAACAAGTAGTTCAGAGAAACATTCATCCACATCTGTAAAAAATGACATTTATTAAATATATGTTCATGTACATTCTGCATGCACATATTTACATGAGTAGGTGTGTCAATTTTCATCCTTAAAAAAGACTTTATCCTTAAAAAGCCTCCAACATCTTTATAACTACAGTTTGACGATTTACCTGTACAGGAGTTACTAACACTATTAGATTGACTTGAGTTTGTGGCAGCAAATCCTGGCTGACAATAGCAACGGTATCCTCCTATTGTGTTGATGCAGGTGGAGCTTGGACCACATACGGATGGTGTAGACAGACATTCATCCTCATCTGTTAGATTGATAAATAACTTTGTTTTGTAAAGCTGCACTATTTAACTATTAGCAGTGATGAAGCTTAATCTACACAACACAGAACTAAACCTTCTCCAGCTTACCAGTGCACGAGTTATTAACGCTGATGCTTAGACTTGAGTTGGTGATGTTGAAGCCAGTCCAGCAAGAACAACTGTATCCTCCTATTGTGTTGCTGCAGGTGGAGTTTGAACCACAAGCAGGTGGTGCAAACAGACATTCGTCCACATCTGTAATAACAGAATCCACTGGAATTCTTGCACCAACACATTTAATGCTGGAAAATCAGGTAGTCATTAAAACACTTACCTTTGATAAATCACTAACACCAACATTTAGACACTCACCTTCACAAGAGTTATTTACACTGATGCTTAGACTAGAATTAGCTGCAGTGAATCCATCCCAGCAAGAGCAACTGTATCCTCCTATTGTGTTGGTGCAGGTGGAGCTAAATCCACATATAGATGGTCCAAACAGACATTCATCTAGATCTGAAAAATAAATATAATGATTAGTGTTTAGTTTCATTCAAAGCTTTAACATTACTAATACAATAATATTCATTTAGAAGCGTTAGATTAACTTTCTAACTGTGTTGTATGTCCTACATTTGTTCAGAAGTATTGGATTGATGGGTTGGTATAACTTTTGATGAGTATGAGTCTTTAAGTGTTCTGTTGCGGCTCAAGACAGCTAGCTTTTGATTTAAAGCAGGAATAAAAGAAAATACATAGTCTTCTGTGCATTTATTTTCAGCACTGCAGAACATACACACACACAAATAAGACAAAGAAATCTGCTAAAACAATTAATGTAAACCATGAACATGTGGATGCATCTTATCTACTGTCTCTTTATTTTACATAAATATTACCACATTCAAACAGTTCTTATCGCTGTTATCAGTTTCTTAATCCTCATTCTGTTGATAACAAACATATTTCACAAATACAGAATTGTGTTGGAATTTGGAATATTTAATATTCATCAGCATGCAGAAATGTCTGTCATGAGAAAAAAAGTAGGTGATCATCATTAATAAGAAAATAACAGCCGATTTAATCATGAGATCCTAATAAACCTGCATTTTTTCGGGAGGGCATCTGGGGAGTAGCAACAAGTTCTGTGGACATGGCTTTCGCCAGTGTTTAGGGATCAGGTGCTTATTTCTTTTATAAACTGTGAACTCTGCACTATAGTAACACATCTGAGACAAATAAAAATTCTAATTATTCATAATATGCCATCCAGGACAACAATTTAAAAGGGGGATTGGGAACCATTTGAGAAAAGTATGGGACTTCATCTGCCTGTAATACAGTCATATACAAAAATATGTGTGACAATTATAATTTTGTTTTTCTAAATGAAAATAAGGTACACATTCTTTACAGAGAACGCACATCTGTACATTAGAATGCACAATCATTGTTTATTTACTAAATTACAATTTAGTGACCACACATGATTTACAAGGTATTAAAAACATTTTATTTCTATATTTCAAAGCAAAAAATAAACAGACATTTGAAATCTTACCTGTGCAAGGGTTACTAATGCTGATATGTAGATTCACATTTGGAACAATAAATCCATTCCAGCAAGAGCAGCTGTATCCTCCTATTGTGTTGATGCAGGTGGAGTTTGAACCACATGGAGATGGTGTGAATGAACATTCGTCCACATCTGTGAAATAAGTGATATATAAACAGTCATATCAATTAAAACCACCTCCTTGTGTATACATTGTCCATCTTATCACGATGTAATGGAGTATCAGCTCCACTTACTGTGGTACATCTGATTTTATGTATACTTTGTTAATCGCCCTTTTTTGACACTAGTTTGTGTGTTGTGCTAGTGTAAGTGGATTGTCGTTGTCAAGTTGTGATTACAAAAAGGAAAGAATCACTTGAATGGTACACAAGAATTAACCTATCTGATTGTTCAATACCCTCCATCTACCCTCGTTCAAAGCATGAGTAAAGGTGCTCTCACAATTAGGATTGTGTTTCTAATCTCCAGGGAACACAAAGTCACTTTGACGGTAACCCTCAGGGTCACAGCTACAGCAAGAGATACTCTGACTGTGGGTGCAACACCTAATCATCAGCTGAGGGAGGAGAATAAAAATCTGCAACAGAGACAGCAGCAGAAGTATTGCTAGAAGAATGCAAGATCTCTCCTCTCAGACTCTGTCTAACAGTGCTGATATAGCAGGCAGTGGAGGGAAGGCATACAGCAATTTTGGCATCTTTGTAAAACCATAGATGTTAGCAGGTCATTTCTGCTGAAGTGAACAGGTCCACTGGTATATCTCTGAACTGCTTTCAAATCAAGCAGACACCGTTTGGATTCAGTCTCAAATGGCTAGGGTTTAAAGTGTGGAGCTCACACCTACTGGGTGGGCTGCTTAACTTCATATTTGTGAAAATGCAAAGTTAGTTCATACATTTTTTAAATGCTGCTATAATTCCCTACTCTTGCATATTTCCTTTTCAGACCATGTAAGCAAAAAGATATAATCATTTAAGATCAAATTAAGATCAAATAATTATAAAATTGCTATCATTGATGTCTTTCAGTTACAGTCAACATTCATTACTAAAACCTAAAACATGAACTTAACGTTCACAAAATTCACAGCTCACCTGTACAAGGGTTACTAACACTGATGTTTAGACTTGGGTTTGCTGCAGTAAATCCAGTCCAGCAAGAGCAACTGTATCCTCCTACTGTGTTGATGCAGGTGGAGTTGAAACCACAAACAGATGGAGGAGACAGACATTCATCCACATCTGTGAAATTAAATAAAGACTTGTAAGCACATCAGCAGAGCACCTTGTTTATAATAGGGTTTCAAAAGGGCTGTGTTGCATGAGCAGCATGTTTAAGATGTACCCAGACTTTTAATGATGTTTCAGTATATATACATATATGTATATATAATGAACAACCTGTACCACAAACTGTAACATCTGGTGGTAACATCAAGCACTCCAGCGGGTGGTGAAAACTGCTCTTGAAATTACAGGCACTCGGTTACCCTCTATCGATGTTACGCGCTGCCTGGACAGGGCAAGAAACATCATCAAAGACATTTCTCATCCCAGTTACAGACTTCTTTCATCTGGCAGGAGCCTCCACTCCCGCACCAGCAGGCTCAGGAGGAGCTGTGACCCTGCTGAACTCTACACCGCCGCTTTAACTGCTTCACTTCACTGGACTGTACTTTATGTCTCTATAGACTATTCATAACTGCACATTCTATTACTGCACTAATCTTATCTGCACAGTTACTATACATAAACACACTGTCATGTACACTGTTCTTTCAGATGTATATGAACTTGAGTGACCTCCCATTCCCAGTCCATAGGGTTTAATATGATGTCGGCCCACCTTTTGTAGCTATAACAGCTTCAACTCTTCTGGAACTGGAAGGGGCCGAGCCCAACTCCTGAGAAACTACCCCACACCATAATTCCCCCCTCCACCAAACTTTACACTTGGCAAAATGCAGTCAGACACATACTGTTCTCCTGGCAACCGTCAAACCCAGACTCATCCATGGTATTGGCAGACGAAGAAGCGTGATTGGCCACTCCAGAGAACACGTCTTCATTGCTCTAGACTCCAGTGGCAGCATGCTTTACACCACTGCATTTGCCGCTTTGCATTGCACTTGTGTTGTAAGGCTTGGATGCAGCTGCTCAGATATTGAAACCCATTACATAAAGCCAACTCCACATGCACTAGAGCTAATCTGAGGGCTTAGTGTCACGGTGCGGTTGGGTGTTGGACCCAAGCGCAGTGCAGGAATCCGTTTGCGGGAATTTCCTGGATGCGGATGCACGTGAAACTATGAGTGTGAGGAGTGAACTGAGTAGTTGGAGCTCAGTGTTTAGGCGGGGATCGAACCCCCGACGCTGATAGCGGTAACCCCACGTGTTACCCCTGCGCTATGCGGCAGCACACGTGGGACCCGTCAGTGTGAGGTCTTAACAGTGAGAGGGAGAAATGGCGGGAACGGCAAACAAAGGAAACGCTAGAGTAGCGTGTTCAAACAGAAGGATAGCTTAAAATAGAAACTGAAATGAACAGTAGAGGGATTAACAAAACGGGGAATTGAAATTCACTATGTGCAGAGTAACCCGCAGGTGTACTCTGCACGACTGTTTCTTTTGCTCTTGGCTTGGCTCTTGGCTCTAATACCGTACCGGCTACCCCTCTACAAAGGTGCAGCGACGATGTATGCACGGTGAGAGCTTATATTACCGATGCCCCAGGTGCTGCTCGTTGGTGTAATCATCGTGGGGCATTCTGGGGTTTGGAGTTCCGGGCTGTAGTTCCCCCAGAACGGCGCCGCTGCTGCCGCCCTCTGCTGGCTGCAGGCGGTACAGCCCGGACCCTCACAGGACCCCCTCCACTAGGGGCGGCTCCCGAAGCCCCCAAGCCGGCCGCACGATCGCGCCGGAACGCCCGAATGAGCTCGGGATCGAGGATGTGCCGGGCCGGGACCCAGCACCTCTCCTCAGGACCATACCCCTCTCAGTCCACCAGGTACTGGGTCCCGCCCCGGACTCGACGCGAGTCCAGAAGCCTGCGAACGGTATACGCAGGCGCACCCCGGATCAGGCGCGGGGCAGGAGGGCGGGGCGGAGCGGCTGCCCGGCCGCACAGAAAAGGTTTCAAGCGGGAGACATGAAACACCGGGTGTATCCGCATGGACGGGGGCAGGAGCAAGCGGTAAGCGACCGGATTGACCCGGCGGTCCACCTTGAACGGACCAACATACCGGGGACCGAGCTGACCCAGGTCCTGGTTGACCCGCTCTGTTTGCCCGTTGGATTGGGGGTGGAAGCCTGATGAGAGGCTTACTGACGCCCCCATGAGCTCACAGAAGGCCTTCCAGTAGCGGCTCGTGAACTGGGGTCCCCGATCAGACACCAGATCGCTGGGCATCCCATGGACACGCACAACGTGCTGCATGAGCAGCTCTGCCGTTCGTTTGGCAGAGGGAAGCCCAGGAAGAGCCACTAACTTGCAGGCCTTCGAGAACCGGTCAACCAAGACCAGGATTGCCGTGTTGCCCTGGGATGCCGGCAGACCCGTGACAAAGTCCAAAGAGACGTGTGACCAGGGACGACCAGGAACGGGAAGAGGTTGAAGGAGCCCGGCTGGTTTGGTGCGTGGGACCTTATTACGGGCACAAACCTGACAGGACCCCACGAAGGCCCGGACCTCTTTTTCCATTCCTGGCCACCAAAAGCGTCTCTGTAGGAACTCCAGGGTCCGCTTTATCCCAGGGTGACCAGCGAATGGGGACGCGTGTCCCCACTCCAAGACCCTCCGCCGAGTGGTGGCTGGGACAAACAATGCCCCCGGAGGCCCTCCACCCGGGTCGGGCTCCCGTCGCTGGGCTTCCTCAATGGCCGCTTCCAGGGCCCAGCGAAGGGGGGCGACAATATGGGAGGCTGGCAGGATAGACTGTGGATCTGGGCAAGTTTCCGGAGGGGCCCACTGACGGGAAAGGGCATCGGGCTTGAGATTTTTCGAGCCCGGTCTGTAGGTCAGGACGAAATCGAACCGGCCAAAAAACAAAGACCAACGTGCCTGACGTGGATTGAGGCGTTTGGCCTGTTTAATGTAAGCCAGGTTCTTGTGATCCGTCCAAACCACAAACGGGTGTTCAGCCCCCTCCAGCCAGTGCCGCCACTCCTCCAGGGCCAGCTTAATGGCAAGAAGTTCCCGATCCCCCACATCATAGTTGCGCTCCGCTGGCGTCAACCTGTGCGAATAGAACGCACAGGGATGGAGCTTGTTGGGGATGCCTGACCGCTGGGAGAGCACCGCACCCACACCAACATCAGAGGCATCCACCTCAACAATGAACGGGGCCCTAGGGTCAGGCAACTGGAGCACCGTGTGAGCTCCTCAAACGCCTGCTGGGCCTCAACGGTCCAACGGAAACGTCCTGGGGTTTTGCGAGTCAGCGTGGTAAGTGGGGCCGCTACCGCGCTGAAGTTCCGGATGAATCTCCGGAAAAAGTTGGCAAACCCCAGAAACCGTTGGACTTCCTTTAGGGAGGATGGACGAGGCCAATCCTGGACCGCTCGGATTTTCGCCGGGTCCATGGCCAGGGTTCCCTTGGAGACTATGAATCCCAAAAAGGAAACCTTGGGCACATCGAACTCCGACTTCTCCAGCTTCACGTACAGGCGACTCTCCAGTAATAACTGGAGAATACGCCGGACGTGACCCACGTGTTCCTCGCGGGTACGACTAAATATCAGGATGTCGTCGAGGTACACGTAGGCATAGCGATCCAGGGCCTCCCTCAGGACCTCGTTAATGAACCGCTGGAAGACCGCGGGAGCATTCATCAATCCAAAGGGCATCACGCGGTACTCGTAATGCCCTGAAGGAGTGATGAAGGCCGTCTTCCACTCATCCCCTTGCCGTATGCGGATGAGGTTGTAGGCGCTGCGCAGGTCCAGCTTGGTGAAAACCGCGGCGTGCTGCAGCGCCTCAAATGCGGTGTTCATTAACGGCAAAGGGTAGCGGTCCTTCACTGTGATGGCATTGAGGCCCCGGTAGTCGATGCAGGGGCGGAGCGTCCCGTCCTTCTTCCCCACAAAGAAGAACCCCGCACCTACTGGAGAGGTTGAGGGCTGAATGAAGCCATTAGCCAACTCCTCCATAGCCGCCTTCTCAGGGGCAGACAGGGAGAACAACCTGCCTCGGGGAGGGGTTGTCCCGGGCAGGAGGTTGATGGCGCAATCGTACTCCCTGTGTGGAGGTAATACATGAGCCCTGTCTCGGCTGAAAACCGCTCTGAGGTCATGGTACTCCGCGGGGACCTTCGATAGGTCAGGACCCGGTGGTTGTGCCACAGACCTCTCAGGGCAGCGGGAAGGTTGCTGGCTCAAGCACGCCCCCTGGCACTGGGGGCCCCAAGTGACAACAGACCTAGTGACCCAATCAATGTGAGGGTTGTGTTGTACCAACCACGGAGACCCCAGCACCAGGAGAACCGGGCTACCGAGGAACAATTATCGGACCCTTGTTCCCAGAGGGGAGTAGCCCAATTCAGCACCCGACCAGTGAGCAGGGCCATGATGTAGGCCACCCTAGCCCTCTCAGTGGGGAAATGAGAGGGCTGCTGCTCAAAGACCAATGAGGAAGCCCCTGCAGCGCTCTGGATCCCCATCAAACTTGTCAGGGTGAGGGAGTTGGGACTCACTCACCCCAGTGGACCACCTCCCCTGAGGCTCTAGCTGTGGCATAGGGGGTGTAGTGGCAGTGGGAACTGGCGGTGTGCTACTGGCTTGGGTGAGCTGGGTCAACTGCTGCATTATTTGCTGCAGCAGTTGCTCATGCCGTCCGATTAGCTCACCCTGGGCCACTAAAGCACGCTTCACTACTAGTCCCTCCTCGTGATCACTGTGATCCGCATCCATGGCCTGCCCTGCTGGGTCCTGCATGGCTGCACCTTCTGTCACGGTGCGGTTGGGTGTTGGACCCAAGCGCAGTGCAGGAATCCGTTTGCGGTGTATTAAGGTTTATATAGCACGCAAACGGATTTCCTGGATGCGGATGCACGTGAAACTATGAGTGTGAGGAGTGAACTGAGTAGTTGGAGCTCAGTGTTTAGGCGGGGATCGAACCCCCGACGCTGATAGCGGTAACCCCACGTGTTACCCCTGCGCTATGCGGCAGCACACGTGGGACCCGTCAGTGTGAGGTCTTAACAGTGAGAGGGAGAAATGGCGGGAACGGCAAACAAAGGAAACGCTAGAGTAGCGTGTTCAAACAGAAGGATAGCTTAAAATAGAAACTGAAATGAACAGTAGAGGGATTAACAAAACGGGGAATTGAAATTCACTATGTGCAGAGTAACCCGCAGGTGTACTCTGCACGACTGTTTCTTTTGCTCTTGGCTTGGCTCTTGGCTTGGCTCTTGGCTTGGCTCTTGGCTCTAATACCGTACCGGCTACCCCTCTACAAAGGTGCAGCGACGATGTATGCACGGTGAGAGCTTATATTACCGATGCCCCAGGTGCTGCTCGTTGGTGTAATCATCGTGGGGCATTCTGGGGTTTGGAGTTCCGGGCTGTAGTTCCCCCAGAACGGCGCCGCTGCTGCCGCCCTCTGCTGGCTGCAGGCGATACAGCCCGGACCCTCACACTTAGTTGAAGTTGAAGTTTCAGGCAGTTAAACTCATCAAGCAACCGAGCTCCTTCATTCATCTGGTGGCCCCAGTTTGCAGTGGTCTTCACTGCAGTTTCCTGGTGATAGCCAAACAATGAAAACTCTTAATGAGCGGTGCAATGGATGTAAGAACCTAGGGGAGCCAGTGCAATTTGGAATATTTGGTATTTGCTATGGCTAATGTTTGGTGCAGAGGCTATGATTCAAAGGAACTCTAGTTTGTTGACTAGTAAGTTTGACTGAATGCTATCTATCACAGTAAATGCCACCATTTAATGGAATTAGTGCCCAGCAAGTGAGGGATAAGCTCAGTTATATGAAAAATAGCATAAGTCCTAAGAAGCATTGAAAAAGGTTGCTGTGAAGTGAGAAGAGGTTTTAATGATGTTCTGTTGCATGGGCACTTTGTTATGAATGGGAAAGCTAACTAGTTCTTGCACCACAAACAAAGTTGCCCACAGTGCGCTAAAAATGTCATTAAAAAATGTTTATGCATTTCTGAGGCCATATATTGCCGTATATGAACTTCAATTCATATATATTTATGGAGTGGGATGCAACCTTTGTCATGCTGGAGGCAATCAGTTGGACACTAGGAGTCAACAACCTAGACATGCTTGAGGGCTTAAACGAACAAGAATGGTTCAATTTTAGATAAACAAGGCTCAGCACATAAATATGATCAAAGAACTTGCTTGGTGTGATCATATGACATTAGAAGGTCTCACTATTTAAAAGACCACTGTAGTAAACTGGATTTGGGATGTTAAGGTAGAACCTTGAATAGTGTAGCACTTTTAATGGTCAATTAGAGCCTTTTGAGATAAGCTGACCTCAGTCCCAAATCATGATATTGGCCAGAGTAATCATTCTATAATTGGTAATCCATCACTGTCTGTATGGGGACTTATTTATATGTAAAAGGATATTTGTCCAAAGACACTATACCAGGACCTTATGTTATAATGATGGTCATCAAATATAACAGCCAAGTAAAACCTGCAAAATGGGGAAAGAAGTGATGTATGTATGGCTGGAGAGCATTGAGAAAGTTCATCTAGGAAAATGCATTGACATCATGAACAAAACTGCTGTCATTAATGTTGGATTAACCTATGGATTGACTTAGTTGGCATAATTCAAATTAGCGTCAGGGTATTCATGCCAGTCATTAAATAAAGGCTATTCCATTCCTGTTACATCTCAAAAGATTCTACAGACAAAATTATATAATGTTCTAGTGCTGCTGAGACAATTTTTATTGCATTTATAGTAAAAACTTCAAGTCATCATGATTTACCTGTTGGTGGAGGAGTTGGGCAGGTTGTAATGTCTGCAAAACAAAAAGTAGACAAAAATTCATCAAAAAGAATCTTCAATCCCCAAAATACCTCCATTTAGCCTGCTCATCATTAAAGTACATTTAATGTTCATTATTGAAAACAATATGAGACACAAAATGAAGCATGGTTGTATTACTAGTAAAGCTACTACATGTAGTAAAATTACTCTAAAATAAGGTGTTATGTAGCCTAACAAACATTTCTTACTCGTCAGCTCTGTCATTGGTTGGCAGAACTGTCCATCATTTGGAAAGCCACTGATGCATCCACATGTCACATTAATAATGTTGTCACAGCGTCCATATGCTGAACACGTGGTACACGGCCAGAAATACTGATCCTCACACCTGCACTGGTACCCAGTATTATTCAAAAGACACACTGGCGATTGACAGAAACACACAAAATCTTTTTAGGACAGAAATTTTCTTATTAGGACAGAAATGAAATACAGAACGTCTTGCTCCAACTGTGCCATGGTTTTAAAGGCACTGTATGAAAAGATGTGTGACAGTTTATAACAGGAGTTTCATCTCAGACAGAGAGGACCGTTACCTGTAGTGATGTTGAGTTCAGTGATCTGAAAGTCACTTAGTACGAAGGGTAAATGGAGTGTCTGCAGAAGTGTTTTCAATTCTTGAAGCTCTACTACATCCACTGTGTCAATCTCAATCTCAATCATATATTCAGTGGGAGGTGGAGGCTCTGTAAACAATATTGAATGGAAGTAAAAGCCATCAACAGCACTGAAACGACTCAGAAAGACAACTCAAACCTACACTTTCCCCCTATGCATTAAAGAGGAATATTTATAAAAAGAGGCATCTCCTGCATATTTCATGGCCTTCAAATGGTGAAATGCCATTTAGTAGTTTTCTAGCACAAGAATGAATGCATTAGAAATATTTGAGAGTTAATCATTTAAGATCAATTGTATTATGCGATTGGAATTAGCGTGCTGTACTGTGCTATAATGTGTAAATGCTACTGGCTGCTAAATGTCCTTCGGGATCGGTGAAGTTTCTATCTATCTATCTATCTATCTATCTATCTATCTATCTATCTATCTATCTATCTATCTATTTATCGATGCACTAAAAGCAACAACCCCAGACTGTTTACACCATGCTTAGATTTTAGTCGAAACTATTAGCCATATTTCACTATACTGATACCAAAAACACAATGAGAAGCTTCTTGTGCTGCTGAAATGATCTTCACACTCAATTCCACATACTACAACATGAAAGAGGAATGATAATTTCAAGTCATCATGATTTACCTGTTGGTGGAGGAGTTGGGCAGGTTGTAATGTCTGCAAAACAAAAAGTTGACAAAAATTCATCAAAAAGAATCTTCACTCCCCAAAACTACTCCATTTAGCCTGTTCATCATTAAAGCACATTTAATGTTCATTATTGAAAACAATATGAGACACAAAATGAAGCATGGTTGTATTACTAGTAAAGCTACTACATGTAGTAAAATTACTCTAAAATAAGGTGTTATGTAGCCTAACAAACATTTCTTACTCGTCAGCTCCGTCATTGGTTGGCAGAACTGTCCATCATTTGGAAAGCCACTGATGCATCCACATGTCACATTAATAATGCTGTCACAGTGTCCATATGCTGAACACGTGGTACACGGCCAGAAATACTGATCCTCACACCTGCACTGGTACCCAGTATTATTCAAAAGACACACTGGCGATTGACAGAAACACACAAAATCACCTTATTAGGACAGAAATGAAATACAGAACGTCTTGCTCCAACTGTGCCATGGTTTTAAAGGCACTGTATGAAAAGATGTGTGACAGTTTATAACAGTTTCATCTCAGACGGAGAGGACCGTTACCTGTAGTGATGTTGAGTTCAGTGATCTGAAAGTCACTTAGTACGAAGGGTAAATGGAGTGTCTGCAGAAGTGTTCTCAATTCTTGAAGCTCTGCTACATCCACTGTGTCAATCTCAATCTCAATCATATATTCAGTGGGAGGTGGAGGCTCTGTAAACAATATTGAATGGAAGTAAAAGCCATCAACAGGACTGAAACGACTCAGAAAGACAACTGAAACCTACACTTTCCCCCTATGCATTAAAGAGGAATATTTATAAAAAGAGGCATCTCCTGCATATTTCATGGAATTAAAATGGTAAAATGCCATTTAGTAGTCTTCTAGCACAAGAATGAATGCATTAGAAATATTTTAGAAATAATAATTCAAGATCAATTGTGTTATGTGATTGGAATTCATAGTTAGATGCAGTGAAAGCCACTTTAATCTGTTTACATCATGTCTGGATTTTAGTTGAATCCATTAGTCATATTGCACTTCACTCATTTGTGCTGCTGAAAAGATCTTCACACTCAATTCCACACACTACAACATGAGTTCCTTTAGTTAAAAACAGCATTGCACTAGGAGTTTAGCTTGATTTCCTTCATCAGCATATATTTTTCTTATTTTGTGAGTTTTTTTTATTTTACATTTAAAGCAAACAATAACAATGCCCTGTATATTTCTAACTTACATACTGCTAGCTTCTGTGTAGCATCTGTACTAGTGTTAATGATATTTAAATGATATTTAATTAGATTTAACGGTTTATTGCTATAGCAGCTCTTTTTATTTTAATTTCACCACCAGAGGATACCACCAATGTGTATCTGTTCTCTTTAGCTTGTCTAAACTCTCTTGCAGTATTGCTATACCTACTTCATTCCTGTGCAGAAATAAGAAATAAGGATATGAAATAAACAATAATAAGGTTAAACAACAGAGTAATGTAGAGTATCATATGTACGGTGAGGTACTGCAACGAGTGGTCAAAAAAAGTGACCTTCATGTTTACTGTAAAATTACACATAATTAGTTAATTTCTGCGTTTAAGTAATAACCAATCACAATGTAATACGCTAACCTGTCCATAAATTATCTTTTGAGTTTTTGTCCCTTATGGATGCTCTCACAGTCTAGTATGGAGCAGGTAATATTAATTTAGAACAATATTATGTTTTACCACCCACTCGCTTTACCTCCACCTAGCACCGAGTAAAACACTCAACAAGCTCAGAGATCCTTTTACATTCTCCACGTGTGCCAACGGTTACATTATTGTATTATACATACTATTCAGTTCAGTCACTGGTTGGCAGAACTGTCCATCATCTGGTAAACCACTGATGCAGCCACATGGGCCAGTGGTGACCTCATTAAAATATCCATTTGTTTTGCACTTGTAACATGGCCAAAAATACTGATCCTCACATCTGCACTGGTATCCCGTATTGTTCAAAAGACACACTGTGAGAAAAACACAAATAATTTAGGAGGAAATTTTTAATTTAACACACACATACACACACACACACACACATACATATATATATATATATATATACAAAAACAAATCAGGAAAAAAATGTATTGTTCACTATTGTTGCAGTCAAAACAGCCCACAAAGATAGGACAGATACCTGCAGTGATGTTTAATTAAGTGATCTGAATGTGTGACTTCAGAAGACTTTTCAGTTAAAAATATCATGATGACATAAAAACATTTCTAAAGTTTTGTTTTTCACAGTTATAATGCAAGGTGTGACAAGCATCTAACAAGCACTTTATACCACATTACACTTAAACAGGGACACACTAAAAGATCTATGAGCACATATGTAACAGTTTGGGGATGGTCCCTTCCTGTTTCATCATGACTGCACACAAGTGTAAATACTGCCAACCAAGAGGACCATCTCCAGGGTTGGGCTCCATTTGAGGGGCCCAGGTGATGGTGTCCTTGAGACTTCAACGAAAGGGGGCGTTTATTTGGTAATCAGGGATGACAGGTTCAGGCTCTGGATTTGGAGGATGGCGCAAAATAAACGTGGCCAAAGAACTGTTCTTCTGGTCTGTTCACAACAAAAATGGATGTTTTACCCCCTTGAGGCAGTAAATTCACCATAAAAACATGTTTTTGTAAAATAATGCCAGGGATGAATTTGCCATGCCAGGTGTTCTTTCCCCAGCTGCTTGACCGGTGACAACATCATAGCTGATGACCAGGATCAGAGGCAGCATGCATAAAATTATCAAGCAACCTTTGATTAAAAAAGTTATTTACAACTCTTGGTTGACCAGTATGTGTTTCTCTGGAAAGACAATGAGACTTATCAGACAATTACTGATAAATAAGGCTCATTTGTTATGAACAGGAAATGATAGATCTACAAGAACACCAAGCCTCTGATGTCACTAGTGGTCAGTGCCATATTGGGATAAAAAACAAATTTAAACTAAAAAAAAGTAACTGATTGTTTAAGCATGTATATTTTAATGACTCCTTTAATGATTGGTGGACCAAGCTTACCTGTTGTAATATTCGCGCCACTGATTTCTGTGGTGCTGTCCCGTTGAAATGGAAAACTGATAGAGTTTAAAAAGGATTTGATTTGTTCTATCAGAATCACGTGTGACACGTTCACCTCCACCACCACAATGTATTCTTGAGACATTATGTTGGCTGAAAAAAGTTAATGAGATTTTAGTTATTTAGTTAAGGTTAAAAGAAAGGTAAACATGTAAAAGAATGGATTAGTTTATCATTGTACTTTGAAAATGTACTGTAAATATTTTACACAGAAAAAACACAGAATGCTGAATTTATATTTACCATCTTGTTTTTCTCTCAATTGTTCTTCATCTCCATATGTGTGGCTAAGCTGGAAGATAAAAATAATTTACTTTACTCAAAAGCATAGTAATCCTTCATACATCATTTTTTATACATTATAGACTAAACATCTCTGTGGGTAATGGACCATAAAACAACAATTTTTTAATAACATATATAGAGTATAACAATGGACTGGGAAGTCTTCTGACAAAGCTAGTCATCTAAGTGGTTTCTAGGTGAACTATAGATTTTAAGGCCAAAAGCAATATTGGAAATTCCAAAGGTAATGGCAAAATTCTGTATATATATATATTTAATGAAATGTTGATATGTTGAATGAAAAATTATACATTCTGTTTAAACATTTTCATTATTTATGGTTACATATTCAGTAAATCTAGAATATTTAGAAGGCAGCAGCAGTGTCCATCACCAGCCCCTAAGCAGGTCATGAAGGTGAAAAACAAAGAACAAGGCTCAAAAAGCCTAGTTTTGCCAGGCCGCAATGGGCTACATAGCATTTGTCGTGCAGGTGGCAAATCAACAATGGGCAGGTAGGTCCAAAATACATACCTCCTTATTACAAATCCCTGAAACATCAATTACGCATATATCCACTTACCTTGCGCATAACATTGTGATAGTGTTCCAAAAAATTATATTTTAAAAAGTATTGCAGTGTACCATGTTACATGAAATTATAACCCCTGTATTATGATACGTATCGTATCCCCAGGTTCTTGCAAATAAATAGCCCTAGTTTTTAGCAAGTTTAGCGGAAATGGCTCCAGCTGATAAAGTTACAAAAAAAAAAACAAGTTGTGTCTGTAATGTCTGTAATGTCTACCTAGCTAACATAGCACCTACTTGCAAAGCCAAACTAGTCCTGTTCTTGCTTTGAAGCATGTCTTTGTTTTACAGCTTCAAAACTGGTTGTACAAGATGGCAGCCAGAACATACAGATGTAATTTTATGGCAAGAAACACCCTATAAAACATACAGCCTAGTTAAGGATGTTTGACCTTTGGGTTAGGTTAGTTAGGTTTGCTTCATTAGACATTAGAGCCCACAGATTTTCAGCAACAATGTTGCTATGAGGTCTGAGGTGAAATATGTTACTGTGTGACTGGGCTTTTAAGGTTACTTGAGCTGTCATATTAGTATGACGAAAACAAAAAGCAGCATTTAATACAGCACCTGCAAGATGGCGACAAAACTTTTGAGTGGGCTTTTAGTCCCCCTGTATGGAAAGAGTGTTGGGGGAAGGGTTGCACAAGCACTGAAATGACTACAGTAACTACTACTATGTTTTTTTTTTGATGCAACACCAAACAACCTAATCTTAACCCAATTTTAACTTCAACCAAAAACCTAATCCTAACTGTCACTCTGACACTAATCCTAACCTTAACCTCGGCATTATTTAAACCCAAAATGTAATCCAGTTAAACTCCAGATACAGGAAGGTTTTGGGAGCATGTCTATCACAGCTGAATGAGGATGTTAAGAGTCTGTATTATACCAGTTACATCTTGAGTGAAGAGTCATATATTTTTTATGTTTTCAAATAGAACAGTTCAAGTGAACTGAACCAAATTTAACAGATTATAAACAAATTTTTATTTACACAGTTACTCTTATTCTTAAACCCGAAACCTAATCCTACAAACCTAAAAAACATTACAAAACAATAACCTTTTATCTCTTGTAGTGTAAGTGAGCATTTGCAGCATGTAAACAAAGAATGATCCCTGTCAATATAGTGGAATGATCCCCTAATAGAGTCCCAATATAGCAAGCAGCACACACTCAGGGGTGAGGGAACCGTATACTGAGAAAATAATTTCTGTAGACAGAAATATACATGCAATATCCATAAAATTCTCATCACAACTGTTTTCCTGTGTTTTGTTTTTCTTTCTAGAGATTCATTCATCATACAGACGCTCTTTTTAGACAGTGCTATGCTATTGCACAGTGACCAACTTGAGAAAAGAAGCAAAACCTATATTTGTAATATGGAGGAGGAATAATAGAGAGAAAAAGACCTTAAATAAACCCAGTTCTTCATTAAACACAAAAATGGTCTTCTCTTCAGACTCACAGACTGGTTTAAATACCTTACACTGTATGTAAGAAGTACCAGACTTGACATCAAAACTGGTTTAAACCAGCTTTTTCCAAGATGACTTGAAATGACTGAATTACAGGACACTGTGAGAACTGCAACAAAAATACTTAACGACTTGAATTAATTACATAAAAGGCTCACTTTAGAGGATTTACATGACGGCATGGTTTTAATTAAATATGTTTAAAAGAGTTGGATAAGAGCTGAGAGGTTAACCTGGTTGTGTATACTTTCAAATTCATTCTGCTGATAGGATCAAGAAAGACCAGTTCAACTGGCCGCCATACATAGCCTGTATTTCCCTAAAGAGGCGGTAAAGTTCGACCATGAGCAGGTCCCTCCACTCCTTCCTCATTCTCCACGTTCCTCATCTTACCTTATCTTGTACTAGCTAGGAAACATTATCCAGCGAAATACTGAGCACGGTAGTAAGTCACTCTGAATAAGAGTGTCTGCGAAAAGCCTTAAATGTAAATAAAGCAGTCTGGGGTTGATTGACGTTGAAGATAAGAACACCAAGCAGCACCTAATGTCAGTTACCAGGAAAAACCTAGTTTCAGGGCAAGCTGACTTTCAGGGGCCTTGTGAACCTGTGGATACTCAAGTCTCCACACTTAAATTGGTTGGCTGTAATGTAAATGGGAGGTAATGCAGTTTACTGGTTGAGATTTAAGTTTTGATGTACACATGTGCAAGGTCAAAGTGCTTGCTATTGCTCGAGCGTAAAAAGATTTATCTAAAGTAATTTACAAATGTGCATTTAGCAATGGTTTTCCAGTCATGATACTTAGTTATATCCACTGGGTAATGAGAAGCTTGTTGTCTGTTAAACAGAGTTGAACAGCACACAATTGATGAGCTCATTCCTGGCCTTGTTGGGCCCTTGCTTTAGAGTAATTGTCAAAAAACCACTGACTAGCTGCCATTTGGTGTATATGTGTGTGGATCTCTACATTTCTCATTTACAGAATAAACCTTTGGGTTGTAGTCGCACTAAATAATTGTTTCTAAACAGTTAAGGGAGGAGCACCCTGTCTAATCCAAAGTTTTTGAAATTAAAATAACTTAAAGTTAGGAGCTAGTTTTAGAATGTGGTATTAGAATGTGAGTGTTTTCACCTGGCATTTTAAAATAAGATCATCATTAAAAAAAAAGATAAACAAATAAATTATTTTTGTACATTGTGTTAACTCCTGAAACACTTTTTTGTTTTTTACCTCTAGGATGATGTCTGAATCAGGGAGTCCTTGTGAGTCCCCCATGCATGAGTTCATTAGAAAAATGGCACCAAATGTCAACAAGTAAGTTGATGTTGTCCCTGTGAAAGTCAAGGTAAGAATTTATGGTAAGACTCCAGGTTACAGTTAATCCAGTGTTTAGAATTGGGTTTAAAGTGTATTCTAACTTAATCAAGCTCTAAACAACAAAAAACAGATGGTGACCTGTTATAGTCACATTTGATTTTTGCTGTGATGGCAGTAAACCTGTGTCAGGCCTGATTCACCCCCATGTTGATTAATGCTGTGATTAATTCTGTTTCTTTAACCACAATCAAAACAAAGACCAAAGCCTCTACAAAATAATAATTGCTGCTCTACACTGAACTGATAAATCTAGAATACTGCATATCATATTAGACTCTACAGACTGTTTATCTACATATTTTTTTAAGTCCTGGATAGCGATGTTGGGTAAAAAAAAAGTATTGTGTTCTGAAACAAATCTGAAGGCCTATGAAAATAATAAATACAATGTAAAATTTAAATGATTGCTCCAATCGTTTCATAATAGCTGACATTTAGTAGCCATGCTGTGCTTTCTGAGTTTGTAGTTCAGCTGTTATTGCATCCAGGATTCAATTTCCAGGGGATCTGGAAGAGCCCCCTGGTGGACAGTCAGGCTATGAGGTGACCTAAAACAAACAAAAAAACAAACAGAATGTGGAATCATAAGAAGCAGAATTATTTTACTGAATATATTATTAAACATAACATAGTAGGTTTTCTGCAGAACCAGATAATCTGACATTATATATGCACCAGGGAGAAAAAATAGTCACACACTCAAACAAACAAAATTTTTTAGACATCCAGTCTTTACATTCTAGACAAACTCTGGAGTCACTTACATCACTACTGTGCCACTAATATGTCATAACTTTGCTGTTGTCAAGAAAATAACTCACTGCAAACCGTTAAGCAGGTGTGGAGGTTCTATTTTTGGCTAGGTCGCAGTCAGTGGCAATGTTGTATTGATAGAGAGAAAAAAAAATATTCTACTAAATATCAGCAAACCCTGTAAAGAATGCCACACAGAAACATGAAAAGAAGAGGCTGACAATGATCCAAAACGTACAACGTACATTTCTACAAAAAACATAAAGGTATGTCCAAATGTTTGCATACTATTTGAAATGCTCAATTCATTTAAAGACCAACAAAATATGGTACTAGTGTTTCACTTCATCTACAAAATGAACAGTTGGCCTTCTTGACATTTTTTATTTCATTTTATGTTTTAATTTTACTGTGTTCTACTCTGTGGCATGTGCTCTACTCACTTGTTTTCTGACCTGAAAACAAAATGTATCTGAGAAGTGAGTTGATCATTAAATCAAAAGACAATTTTAAAGAGAATTTTGTTTTCATTTGTTTATTGTATAACATTCAAAAATCCTAAATTAAATTTTAAATGTGAAAATGATCAACTTCACTTTTAAAAATTATACAGTCGAAAATACTTCTGCCACAGCCACTTATTAATTATCAAATTACATATTCAAGGTGTTTTCAATACTTCTCAGAAAAAAGGTAAAAAAACCCCAAAACTAAACAACATAAAATTTGCAGTGGTCTATTTAAAACAAGACAAAAGATGTAAAGCACAATCTCCAAGCCTGATAGACCTTAAATACAATATACAGGCATACAAATCATTGACATACATTGTAGTATTTGACATTTTACAGAAAAAGTTTTACCTTTCTTCAATCCTATATGCTAGCCTATATGCTACACCCCCTCCGGTGCATTTATTTTTAAATATTTAATTAAATATATACTTAATAGTTAAACAAGCATTAATGGAGTTTCTTTTGAAGATTGATTTATTTAGTGGGCAAGTATTTTAAAAGGAAAAGCTATCTGTTTAATGGCTGTGGTGCTTAATATGCCTTCTCTTCACTTGCCTCTTCACGAGGTATTGCCAATGTTAGTTGAATACTGTGCAGTTTCCACATCTTTGTTCTATTTGACTCTTTCTTTTGGTTTTGTTTGTTAGGTTGGACTGCTCTTTTGTTATTACATACTCAGACTGTCTCGTGGTTTTGGCACTGTCTCCCCACTTTTGGTAGGTTTGGCCTGGTTACTATTTACTTCCTGCTGTCTTCCTGTACTGCCCTATGCTGCAGCTTTGTTAATAAAACCTTTTTGCCTTTAAACTCTGCATGCGCCTGGTTAGAAAACATCTGGTTTATGCTGGGTTTCTGTAAGACACATCAAATCCAAACACTTGCCCAGAATGTGGTCATGATCAAGATTTGTCCGTTGGTGGTGCTTTAAATGGCTCCATTTCGATATTAGAGGATGCAATTATTCTTGATATCAGCAGAAGTAGATTATGATTCACTCCATGTTTTCTTTCCTGCTCCCTGAGCAGCATTGTCATGGGAGCTTCAATGCTACTAGTTCGAATGACATGTTGGCGTTGTGTCAACGCGCATAGCTGACCAGAAAGATAAAATGGTGTGATAAGGCTGTGAGTAAACAAATTTTATCTGGGAGTTCCTATGAATATAACGGGGTCAGCAAAGAAGTCCAAGTTGTTTAATAACTGAGATGCATTGACGAAATAATTAAATTAAATGGTGAAAAGCCCACTGTGACTGCAATAAACAGAGGTGCAAGTCTCAGAGCAGGAACTGCAGATTGGAAGCCTCTAAGTGGGAATCTCCTAGCAGGTGGTAAACTGAGGTATATGACACCTTTGGTGGACATGAAAATCCAGAAAACTAGAAAATGTACTTGAAGTTGTGCACTGTTGGACCATTGGATTTAGATTGAACTCAGAAATTGGCATCTCAGATGGAGAAGTGGCAAACAGACCCCTCTATTGTC
Source organism: Prochilodus magdalenae (assembly GCA_024036415.1). NCBI lineage: Eukaryota > Metazoa > Chordata > Actinopteri > Characiformes > Prochilodontidae > Prochilodus > Prochilodus magdalenae. Next base: position 179,569 of record JAMWET010000169.1, on the reverse strand, counting down.
CTCTTCTTACTAGAGGATATTCTTATGAACTGTAACTATGCATGGGATACCTCCAAAAACTTAGAGAGAGTCATTTAAAACCAAACATCTTGCTGCCTTTTGAATCTAGCATGAGCACTCCTATGGCAAGTTCACTTCAAGTTAATTCATTCTCAGCATTCTGACTTGTTCCAACAAGCATGAGAGTTCACAGCTTTATATAAATCATATTTGCATCAATAAAACAACCTTAAATTATGTTTTAGTCTTAACTACACATATATTTATTTTGTCAAACAAACATTACCTAGAGCTACTGAAACCAGTGTTTATCTAGCCTATTACCACATAAATACGTGATAACTCACAGTTGCTCCAGTCTGCTCCATAATCTCAGCAATTTTTGAATAATACTGTATATTCATGGCATAATCAATATTTATCAGAAGGAACGCTAAAGCAACAACTTGAAATTCAAAGTAACCCATTAAAAACTCCATGCTAGATAAACCTGAAATAAACACAAATACAGAAATATATAGCACACACACATTAGGTATCTGACTTTATAAAGGAAAATGGGAGTCTCACCTTGCTTTAATCCAGTCCAGCCCTATTCTGAGTTGACACTGCTGATCGCTTTTGTAGCAGGTGTGTACAGTTGTGGGGCTTACCTGCAGAACCAGTTTGGGATTTTTATTTTTCCTTATGCTTCCCCATTCCTCTTTAATGGCATCAAATAATAAACATATGTCACCATTTGTTTTGTTATTTGTCATGCCTGCTGGTTCTCCTCTCCCCTAGACTCTCCTCTCCTTCTTGCCCAATTACACCCCGTTGCCTCGTTCTTGGTCGCCTGAATATTGATTAGTCACCTGATAATCATTTAGTCTGTTTGCTTTAATGCTTCTCTCCGCACTGGCTCATTGCAAAGTATTGCCACTCTCTAGCATATTGAGCGTCATCATAATAATCAGTGTAATGTAATGTATTGATATGAAATGCCTGTATTCTTTATTGAAAGAAACTCATTTCTAGCCTTCATGACTGCCAGAGACTTTTACACAGCACTGTAGATTTTAAGGCTGATAAATATTCAATTTTGAAAAGGACTGAAAAAGTTAGAATAAATAAGCAAATAAACAAAGCATTGTTTTAACTTATTGTTAATAAATAATTTACAGTCAATCTTTAATTTACATTTAATTGGTTAAACTTTAAAAGAGACCTCATTAGTTAATATTACTATATCACTGAAATAAGACTTGGAAAACATTTTTTCTTCTTCCCATACATTTCAGAAAATAAAATTCCTGTTGAATATGTGACTTGAACAATCCAGATATTTCTTAAGTGCGAATGTGTTGATGTAAGAGGGATAAAATAGGTTACAGAACATTTAATAGGTAACTTCTTTATCAAAAACAAGGACTATTCAAAGTAATACTGGAGCAACAGAAATTGTAGTTAATTAAAAAATTATGGAACACATGAAAAGCTTACTTGAAGCTGTGGCTGGAGAGCTCTGGAACTAAACGAACAACTCAGATCTGAAACGAATGCCTAGCCCTGGGCTAGCTAAAAAGTAATGTTCTCTGATTTTTTTTCTTTTTCTTTGAACTGGAACTTGCACTGCCTTTCTAACTGTGCTGACTTTTCACTGGGCTTAGGCTCGGGCTTCCTAGGCTTGGATATAGTACCACGATTACTTCTGATTAGTGTATGTAACTTGATAAAATGGTAGATGGTGTTAGAACATTTCTCCAAAAATGAATTTTAAAGTTAAGTTCAGATTAATTGAATTAATTAAATAAAACAGGTAGACTGAGTCCTTACACTTAAGCCAGAGATTCAAGTACAAAAATACACATTTGGTTACAATCAGTCATAGTGAGGTAGAGTAAAATGTGGTATCACAAGCACCCTCAGTTGTACCACAAATAGCAAATGAAACAATAATGACCTAATCCTGCAGCCAGTCTACATATTTGAGTAATAGGGGGTTAAAGCATTAAGTCTTAAGAAGACAATAAAGCATTCCACTATGATATTACTATAACATGGTGAGTAAATTACCTAAAATTCTAATTAAAACAAATAATGATGGTTATGTAGCTCGGTTAACATATCATGACATATCATTTCATAGTAGTAAAACTTAGTTATAACAAGAAGTTATATAATGATTAACTGTATCTTGTTGTGGTTCTACAAACACAAACACTGGGTTCGGTTTAAAGAGAAAGTAGGCTCAACCCTTTATTTCTGGTTATGCACAAAAAGCATTGACCTGGGCAATCGATGCAGAACAAATGCAAAGCATTGTTCACAAAGCTTCTACACTTCTACAGTTTTCCAGGGGTGATGAGGTAATCATTCCTTCTTCTTTAGTTCCATTATCCATTTTAGCCACTTTTATCTTCAAAAATGCCTGTTACTCATCATCCTTTAGGCACAATCATCTCCAAGTGATGGATTATCCACTGGTTTTAAAAATGCCTCTCATCCATCTCATTTCATCCCACTCATGCCTGGGTTAGTCTAGCACAACCAGACACTGTCTTTATCTTGACCTTCATGCTTTTATGAGATACATTCTGGGATGCAAATTTCCATTCTAAGGCTTACTCCTCATTAACAAAACGATTTGATAATACTGTCTTTAATTATTAGACTGGAGAAATCTTCCTTGTGTGTCATTTAGTCCCAAATTCTATAAATAATTAATATGAGTGATTGCACTGGCTCTTATTCAGGCAGCATCTAAGTTAAGGCAAGTTTTGGACCTCTGACCTTCTTGTAGTAGCTAGGAAACCTACTCTAACTGAACACTAAGCACAGCTGTAGGTTCATGTGGACAACAGCGTCTGCTAAATGCCTGAAATGTAAATGTAAATTAATAAGTGATACATAGCATAGTTGTGCTTATCAATCTGTCATTCCTCAGAGATGGGTGAAAACCCTTAACTGGGCATGCTACTAGAGTGCTCCCAGAGAGCCACGAATCCTATGAGCCAATTTTTTGTTTTAATTTGAGGGAAATTTCAATTATCACCTGAGTCTAGCAAAGGATGAGTAGTTATAATTAGGTTAAGTAGCAGATCATATTCAGACCATAAGTAGGAGGTCAACCACAATGAATGAGAAAGTAATAGGTGAAGAATCAAAACCAAAACCAAATATATAACTTGTAAAAATGTGGAAACAATGTTAAATGTTTCATCTGATTTAAGTCTCACAAAGGGTTATATGTTTATTACTTATATTGATATCATGTTTGTCAGGACAAAACAGGTTCCGGACTGATGAACGCAGAGGTAAGTCAGTTTATTTAACTACCAGCAATACACCCAAGCAACAACGCACGACACAACGTGAGGGAAGAAGCAAAAAGCTGAGTCTAGGACAGGCACAGGTCGGTAACCGAAGGAGACAGGCCGGAGAGAGCGAGAGAGCGAGAGATCAAACTAGACGGGTAGTCAAAATACCAAAACAAGGTCAAAACCAGAAAAGCCTACGACAGGATAGTAGATGACGCTCAGATTTCCAAACAACGGTTGGCAAAGCTTCGCGGGGATCCATTGAAACCATGGGGCTTATATAGTGGGTGCTAATAGGCTGCAGCTGGCTAAAACTCCGGGGAGCTGGAGCGAATCGGATAATCCGATCGGGAGCACGTGACGGTGACGTCATCGAGCGCAGGCCCCTGGGAAATGGAGTCCGGGAGAACGGGGGAGACGGGGAAACCCGAGGGCGTGCCAATGTTACTTTCAACTCTTGTTCAGTAGTTTTATTATATTTCAGCAGGACCTACAAACTACATTTATTCTAATTACAAATCACTCTTTATTTCTTAGAAGTGTGATACATAATGTAACTCCTACAAATACTACCTTAAATCCCCTTAATTTTATTTGTTCTGGCCACAAAGACATTATAACTTTCACAGACAAAACATTCAACTTTTTTTTCTTTGGACTTTTTTCTCTCAGCATGCATTTTGTATTTATCCCTCCACGTCTTTCTCTCTTGATTTCTTCATGAGCTCTTTCTTTTTCCCACTTTTCCTATCAATTATATCTATTATTGTCATTTTTATATGTCTGTCTGTTTTCTGTTATCATTTTATACAATCTTCTTTTTCTGAGCCCAGTCGGACGCAAACTAAATAGACAACTGCTTATCTTAATGTTTGCACACTGTGGGTTTGGCTGCGCTTACAGAGAAAGCAGTTGCTGTCCCCAGTCAGCTGGTGCTGATACATGACGGTTTTGGGCTTGTTTCCAGATATCCACCAAAATGTCGCAGTGGAGACACTTTAATCACTAAAGCTAGAATATCTCCATCTCAAAAAACTAAAACTGGGTTCATTTAAAAGAGACTGGGTTCAGTTAAAAGAGACAGTGTTCAGTTAAAAGAAACTGGGTTCAGTTAAAATACAATGGGTTCAGTTAAAAGAGACAGTGTTTAGTTAAAAGAGACTGGGTTCAGTTAAAATACAATGGGTTCAGTTAAAAGAGACAGTGTTCAGTTAAAAGAGACTGGGTTCAGTTAAAATACAATGGGTTCAGTTAAGAGAGACTGGGTTCAGTTAAAATACAATGGGTTCAGTAAAAAGAAACAGGGTTCAGTTAAAAGAGACTGGGTTCAGTTAAAATACAATGGGTTCAGTTAAGAGAGACTGGGTTCAGTTAAAATACAATGGGTTCAGTTAAAAGAGACAGTGTTCAGTTAAAAGAGACTGGGTTCAGTTAAAATACAATTGGTTTGGTTAAAAGAGACTGGGTTTAGTTAAAATACAATGGGTTCAGCTAAAAGAAAAAGGGTTCAGTTGAAAGAGACTGGGTTCGGTTAAGAGAGAAAAGGCTGACATTTTTATTTAAGGTTGTGTACAGAAGGCATCCACCTTCTTGGCAACATTCTATTCTCCAGTTTTAAAAAAAAGCACGACCAGGCATTGACTTCATCTTGACCTTTATGCTTTTATTAGGGCACCTTTTTCAGAATTAGTATATCAATCTGTAACTGATGTGTTAAATGCTAATGATCACTAGTTTTTCATTTGGGAAAAAACACAGTATAACACAGTAAACAGTTCCAGAAAAAGGTGGTTTTAACTAGTGAAATAGGGTATGATTCCTGATCATACATTATGGTGGTAAACAGTAAAAAACAAAGACATTATAACTTTCACAGACAAAACATTCAACTTTTTTTTCTTTGGACTTTTTTCTCTCAGCATGCATTTTGTATTTATCCCTCCACGTCTTTCTCTCTTGATTTCTTCATGAGCTCTTTCTTTTTCCCACTTTTCCTATCAATTATATCTATTATTGTCATTTTTATATGTCTGTCTGTTTTCTGTTATCATTTTATACAATCTTCTTTTTCTGAGCCCAGTCGGACGCAAACTAAATAGACAACTGCTTATCTTAATGTTTGCACACTGTGGGTTTGGCTGCGCTTACAGAGAAAGCAGTTGCTGTCCCCAGTCAGCTGGTGCTGATACATGACGGTTTTGGGCTTGTTTCCAGATATCCACCAAAATGTCGCAGTGGAGACACTTTAATCACTAAAGCTAGAATATCTCCATCTCAAAAAACTAAAACTGGGTTCATTTAAAAGAGACTGGGTTCAGTTAAAAGAGACAGTGTTCAGTTAAAAGAAACTGGGTTCAGTTAAAATACAATGGGTTCAGTTAAAAGAGACAGTGTTTAGTTAAAAGAGACTGGGTTCAGTTAAAATACAATGGGTTCAGTTAAAAGAGACAGTGTTCAGTTAAAAGAGACTGGGTTCAGTTAAAATACAATGGGTTCAGTTAAGAGAGACTGGGTTCAGTTAAAATACAATGGGTTCAGTAAAAAGAAACAGGGTTCAGTTAAAAGAGACTGGGTTCAGTTAAAATACAATGGGTTCAGTTAAGAGAGACTGGGTTCAGTTAAAATACAATGGGTTCAGTTAAAAGAGACAGTGTTCAGTTAAAAGAGACTGGGTTCAGTTAAAATACAATTGGTTTGGTTAAAAGAGACTGGGTTTAGTTAAAATACAATGGGTTCAGCTAAAAGAAAAAGGGTTCAGTTGAAAGAGACTGGGTTCGGTTAAGAGAGAAAAGGCTGACATTTTTATTTAAGGTTGTGTACAGAAGGCATCCACCTTCTTGGCAACATTCTATTCTCCAGTTTTAAAAAAAAGCACGACCAGGCATTGACTTCATCTTGACCTTTATGCTTTTATTAGGGCACCTTTTTCAGAATTAGTATATCAATCTGTAACTGATGTGTTAAATGCTAATGATCACTAGTTTTTCATTTGGGAAAAAACACAGTATAACACAGTAAACAGTTCCAGAAAAAGGTGGTTTTAACTAGTGAAATAGGGTATGATTCCTGATCATACATTATGGTGGTAAACAGTAAAAAACAAATTCATGACAAATAAAGGTGAACAGTAGTGGTAGCAACTGTCGGTTGAGTTATTCGCTGCTTGGCCATAACTTGTGAAGGAAGTCAAACACACCAGCAGATGATAGGCCTGCACTAGTGCTCTATAACTGTAAAAGAAAGAAAAAACAGTTTAGTGCAAAACTACAAAAAAAAACAGCACGTGTGAGTGGAGTAAACTTTATATGAGGCTGCTCATATTATATTTACCCTGGGGTGACCAAAACCAACTTTCAATGCTTCAACTTTCCTGCCAGTGTTGCTCGGACCTGTGATTACAAAACAAAAATTTCAACTCTGTAATTGTATGTATTTTAAAATGCACATTGAAGAGTGTACACAAGCTTGTCAAAGCCAATACAGAATAAATACCTTTTTGTCCAAAAGAATCCCAAATAGTAAAACAAAGAAACCCTTTGAACAGATAAATGACAATTTGGTCATTAAAAATAAAATTCTATCTAATTCTCTAATTAGGTAAAAACTGCATGTATGGCTTTTCAGTCACATACATTACATACATACATTATTATTACCTGCAGTGAATTGAGGACTGCAAACACAATGTGGATCCCTAAAGCAGATGACACCATGGTCCCGATGCCGAATCCCCAGGTCAGACCAAAGATAGGTGTTAAAATGGCCACACATCTGACAATGACCACTAAGGCATATCTGCCATCTGGCTGATTTGCGGCACCAACTCCCCTCCTCAACATCTTATACAACACCACGATCAGCACCAGGAGGTTTATAGCCACTATGGTCAGAGCAGGAATCACAAATGCCAGGAGGGCCTTAGTTTTGAACCAGTTTAGCCAACAGGCATTCTCTTCCTGGATGTATCCCCCACCTACAATTGTTATTGCGACAGTTATAACAGCTATGAGTAGCGGAGCTCCATAGCCTACAGCGAATGCTATGACCTTCATCACAGATTTGGACGCTCTAGAAAACACCATAATGGTGCGGTAGAGGAGCAGTAGTGCTGAGACCAACATCCAGAAGAAGAGAGCAAGGTAAAAGAAGTGCATGAAGAATGTTGCTGCATTGCAGGGGCCCACTGGTGCCTTCTTTCTTTTAACAATAGCTGCTCCAATGATGAAACATATATCCGCAATCAGGAGGGACAGAGCGATGTTGACTATGGAGACATGGCGCATGTACGATGTGTCATTCTTCGTCACTGACTTCCATACGATGGACTCAATAATGAGGGCTGAAATTAAGCAGAATATTGAGATGCCGACACCAATAAAAGTTATAATGCGTAAAACACCATAGTCTGTTGGAAATGGTGACATCAGTAAGGAGAATGAGGTTGTGTGATTGCATACACATGTAATCTTGTCAGTCTGATTCAAAGGCTTTACTTCACATCCAGTTGAGTCCCATCCTCCAATCCCATCCAAAAGACTGAAGTTCCAGAAGACACACTGAGGGCTTTCAAAGGACTTGTTTTTGATGTCAAAGGTAAGTGAGATGTTGTGAACTGTATTGTTCACGATGACTGCAGCCACGTCTCCGTTGATGTTGGCTTTGGTCGTACTCTCGTTGTAGGTTGTATTTCGAACAGGCAACACATTATCTAGAGCTGAGAAAACTATGGTGGTGATGAAAGCCTCTCCAAACTCTGGGATCTCTATCTGTGTAGTCGAATCAATCCCAAATACTCCAAAAAATGAACCATTAGCTCTGGTTCTGTTCAGATGGGTAAAAAGTGTTGTTATGTTAAAACTGTCGTCTGTGAGTCTTGTTCCAATATCCTCAATAGACTTCAGTAGTTCAGAGCTTGTATTCCTGGTTGTATTCCCTGTATTCAATCGCTCCCATGTTTTCCGGGTGGTTACTGATGAAATAACATCTGATGTTCTTAGGAAGTCCTAGACATGGAGATTTGCATGAAATACAGCAGAGTTATTTACATTTATAATTTAACAAAAGAAATAGTAAAAGTAAAAAAACTGGAGAAAATCTTGCTTGTGTATACGTACCATCATGATGGACTGGTCAACTATAAATGTTTGTGAGATATTTGCAATTCTTTTCAGTAAGGTGACGACTGTTAAGACATTCACGTCCGACTCTCTTATCCTAGCAGAATTGAAATCAGTGACTTTCCAGAGGTCCAATGTAAACTGAGCCACATCTGCAATTTGCAAATTCTACAAGAACACAATGTATTAAAGGATTTGATTTGAACTGTAGCTATTTTGTGTCATGGAAATAAACATTCAGAAGAGAATCATCCTACCTCAGCTCTCTCCACAAGTTCTTGAAGAACACGCAGGACGCAGTTATTATCCACAATCTCCCAGACACCTTTGTCTGGTGTGTTGAATTGACAGCGAGCTGTCACACTACCAATGCTATGTGTATCACAGACACGGGTCTGTATTCCATTTACATTTCCAGCTCCAAATTGTTCATCGTAACAGTCATATCCTTGGGGGCGGTGTTTAAAATCGTATTAATCATGGATGATTTCAGACGCCAATATGTTCCAGTTATATGGCCATAAAACTAAATAAATAAATAACTCACTTTTTGCAGTTGCATGTACTCTTACATGTGTCCTATTGTGGAGGCTTCCTTTGATGTCCTGGGCTTCACATAAGAAAGTAACGATTTGGTCACTGTCCTTACAGGCCTCCACACTGATATTTGTGTATGTATATGGGCTGCAGCCTCTACTTGGTTCTGTGCAAAAAGAGTAAACAAAGCTTTACATTTATTTAAAGGATTATGGTTTGCATTCGATCACCGACTAACTGAACTGACAGTTGTGACTACTACTGTTCACCTTTATTTGTCATGAATTTGTTTCATGAAGTTGTTCATTAGCTTGTTATGTTGTTGATTTAAGTTTTTTTGGCCTTTACTGCTTCTCTAAAATTTTGGAGATACCAGGTTTTGCTCTGACAGCAGTGACTTGCTACATTTTGCCTACCGCGGTATTGAAAAAACAGGTAAGAACTCTATCTGTAGATTTAACAGGCCATAAATCAGTAAATCTAATAATGTATATAATTTACCATTAACCTGAATGCATTTTAATTAAACACCATTTTGTAAATGCCATTATTCATTTACCAAATGACAGTTTTTAAACCAATCTGTGTGTTACAGATAACAGCAGTTCTTGTTATTCATATGAACAAACGTATGTATTTCACTCAAGAAGCAACAATTGCTTCTTGTCATAGAGAATCTTATATTGCCTGCTCTGTACTGTGGAAGCCTGAATGGGAATAACTCTGAAGCTTAAAGTGTAAGGTTAAATGGTAAATCTAATTATCCTTTTGACAAGATAATCATATCACATCCAAATATATGTTTAAATATCAGTACTAGGACACCAAATGGCAAAGTGCATTTTAAGTCATATTGCAAAATGGAAGACAGAAGTGAAATGACTCTAAAGTACACTGACATTCCCAATCGTTTGGTCCCACCTCAGTTACATCAACATCTGGTTGCAGTAAACCTATAAAAATAGGTTATAGATAATGTGTGTGCTGTTTGTGTGTGGGACCTGTTAAGTTCAGAGGTCCAGTTGAAGTGTCCAGGCTCCACTGAGTTGTGTAACCGTTGTGGGCACAGCACTCCAGTGTGACTGGTAATCCCTCACAGTTCAGAGTTTTTGAGCTACTTGCTTGTACATTGGGAAACGGCTGAATTACCACCCTTTGCCAGATTATGTAGGGAATTGAGTCAAAGGTCATTATGCATGCGTACTGACCTATAAAGACAAAGGGAATAAAATGATACAAGCCAATAACCAACAAAAAGCGATTTTTACAAGGCAATCATTACATTTGTCATTACATAGCATTAATATGAATAATTGTGCAGCCTTTACTGCAAATATAGATTATGTTGACAGTGATATATGTGCCCAACCATTTATATTTAAATGTGCAGTAAATTAGAAAAAACACACAGGGAAGTAGATTAATAAAGAAAACAAACAAATACATAAATCAGATCATTATAAAAATATTAAAGATCTTGTAAATTATTCTTGACTTACCACTGTCCTCATCACTGGTGTTTGTCACAGTGAGTGTTTTTCCGTCAGAACTAATTTGATATTTAATACTGGTTTCAATGTTGTTACCATTCACATTCCAGTTTATTTTCACAATTCTAGAGTCTGGAGGAGTACAGGTCAAAACCATGTTTTCTCCAGGGTATATGGAATTGTCTGGATCACATAGGCCATTTTCCTCTAAAAATAACCATCATACATAGTCAGTTACTTTAATGTAACACATTAACAGGTATGCTACCATTTAAACCATTCATATTCTTCAAATGATTTCATTTTCTGCTTTCAGAAGCTTAAAAATTTGTACCGTTTATTATTACAATTATCCTATTAAGTACTAGCATTAAAAAAACTGTGTGTATGTGTAACGCGTAAAACGACTTCACACAATGCCTTAGTACAGCATATCTTAGTTAATCTAAATTTGTTTATTTTTATTATTATTGTATCCTGGTCATATTACTGTAACCATTTTAGATGGAACATACCTTGTTGGCAGCATCACATCATCTATTCATACAAAAATATTAAAATAAATGTATAATTACTTGCCAGGTTTTTAATTTGACCAATTACCTCATTAGTGTGAGCTGTTTAAACTGTAAATTGTTTTGTGCAAACTGTTAAAGAAGAGCATTTACTAAACTATTTAACAAATACTACAATATTAGTAACACTTGAAGAAGTAACTTTTAATTGCTCCTTAAATCTTTGAAATAAAGGGATCAGCACAGTTGCTTAACTTGAATATAAAATTAAGATGATCAAGTTTATTTACCCTTTGAAATAAATTTATATCAACTTTATGAACGCCTGGTTCGCCAGAACGCCATCACAAATCCGCATGGATCCCTTGTAGTTTGCATATAGAGCTAACACATCTGATGACAATGTAGTCAACTTTTACCTGTACTTCATGCTAAAGCTCGACAGGTGCTTGATCTGATTTGTTTATTATGTTATGTGTAATACTTTTGTAACTCACCAAGACAAATTCCTTGTAGGTGTAACACACGAAATAAAGTGATTCTAATTAACTGAAACTGAATAAATAACAACATATTAAAAGGAACAATGCTGATGGCTGGAGTTTGAGCTTATATTTGAAGCAGCCATGATAAACTTGAGGAAATGTGTTGTTTATTACATACTTGCATACTTTCAATACTATTCATACAATTTTTTAAATAATAGATTCTTGTGTTCACGATGTCTGTAATGGTACAATATGGTGGTCTAGAGTCAAATAATGCTTAAAAATATCCCCATGCCTTGGAGACCTTCACTTATGATGCAAAACACCAATGATGCGAAACATTTTTGAACAATATTATTGTCATTTTTATAAATTAGTTTTTCTTATCATATGAAGTTTTTTTTTATTATAATATTATAATATTTCATGGAATACATGCATTTGTTTAAGTTACATATAGTTAAAGTAAAAAAGTAATGGTAATAATATTTAGAGAAAATATTAGGAAATACAAATAAGACTCCTGACAACTATCCGAACGTTTTTTATTTATTTATAAAAATCTTCTCTAAACTTTTCAACTTTACTGGGATGTCCAGTTTTATGTGTTCATGAGAATAAAGTGTTGCTGTAATTACTATCAATATTAATTTGTCACTATTATATGTTTTTAAAACAATAAGAGATGACAAAAAGTGGTGGAAAATTGTTATGACCTTACCAGTTTGAGCTACTGAATTTTCAGTCACATTATATCCTTTTGCAATGAGGGCTGAAGCTAACTGTTTGTTTGCTGCACTAAAATTAAGTGTATTACTTGTAGCTACAATTGTGAAGTCTGCTACTGTAGAGCCAGGCCTGTAGGGAAATAAATTAATACAAACAAAAGAAAACAGTGAATATCAAACATCAAAACCACACTTTTGATCTTTTCTGTTTTCAAATTAGTATTACATTTATCTAGCTGTGTGTAGTAAATTCAGTGTGGAACAGTATATAGTGAATATATACTTATTGGAGCTAACAAGAATCTCATCAAATAGACCAGTAGCAAATCTAGTAGGCATACCTAAATCGAGTGATTTTCATTGACCCAGCTTTGTATGAGAAAAGGGCACTTTGGTAAGCACTGTCAATCTGAAAAAGATTTGTAGTGTTATGAACAGTTTGGACTTGATGGATGTGTTGAAATTAGTATATGTATATGCCATACTTACTGAGTTCGTAATGTCATTGCTGTAGTTTTTGTACTTTTTGCTGTTTGGATTTGTGAGTATGTTGTCAAACAGTTCACCTATTGTCAGTGATAAGGTTGTGCGGTATTCTAAAAAAGAAAATAAAGAAGAAATTTGTTTAAACTCAAAGAAAGAGACACATTGGAAGAATGTTGTCTCTGAAACGTAAAGATAGCCAACATCTCCTTTATGGGCCTCTATGAATCTAAATGCCATTCCTCAACATTATGTTTTGCATTTTCTCTGCTCAAGGCCTTAAAGGTTTGTGAAGAGTTTTATGTGTGTTACATTAGCAACACAGAGTGTAGAACATGCATGGCCTTGTACTGAGACCTGTGTATTTATGGTTGAAACATTTGAGTAATAAATAAGTAATAAGTATTTGACATCATAAGACGTGAATATTCTAAGCTTCGTGTTTCACTACGGACGGATGTGATGTAAGCAAGGATGAGCCTATTGCTGTACCTGACTATATACGGTCGTCCTGTTTTGTTTGCTTTCCATTCTGATTTAATTAGAGCAGTTGGAAGAGTTTGAGAGGGATTGCATTGTACAGCTCTGGGAAACCAGATGGTCTTATTGACCATAGCATGTTGCTGGCTGCAGTGGATAAAAGGATGGATGAATGGTTTGTTGCCATGCATTACACATCCAAAAGGTCCAATGTCACTCTGCCTTCACCCACAGAGTTGCAGATGTTCCTAATAGTATCCTGCAATAATCCATTCCATACATCTTTAATATTCTCACACAGGTCCTGTAGATCTTGCAGTAGGGGTGGAGGTGGAATGACACCAGGCTTATGATAGATGACAATAGACCATGTATCCTGGCGCTGACCACAGATGACCAAATGTCACTCTGCCTTCACCCATAGAGTTGTAGATGTTTCTAATAGTATGTAGGGTAATATGTAGGGTGATGAAAACACTACTGTAAGAAATAAGCTATAGTCTGGTATAATGACATTGCAGATCATTAGAGTGTTTTTGGAGAAGTTGGGGAATGTTTTGGGGGTGGGTCTGCATCATGACAGTGACTCCCGGTCTGAAAATAAATCCCACTCCAGCTTTTCTGGTAACACTGAAGAGGCAAAACAGTTATTTGTCAAACTTACCTTTGCATGGGATGCTGCCAGGATTTGTGATGTTATATCCACTCAGGCAGGTGCAACTGTAGCTCCCAATAGAATTGGTGCAGTTGGCATTTGGACCACACACATTAGGGAACTCAGTGCATTCATCTATATCTTAATAAGGAGAAGTTTCAAAACAGAGAGAATGTAATCATTTTCGATTGTCTCAGGTCCTAAATAGTGTTAATGAAGTCTATGAATCATAATTTCAATATTATTTTTCTAGCTTAAAATTTATGGCTTAGGGTTTGGGGCCACTTCTCAGTAAATATCTAATGCCTAAATGCCAAATGCTTTTTAAATATATTTTTAATGTGGGACAGTAGTTTGCTAATTTGGTAGAATGCATATATAAGGTAAACATGAGGGATTATATGAATAATCAAATTCGAATTGCTTGAAAAAGATTGCTGTTGTGGCTTATAATCAGTCGTTGAGATTCATTTATACAGGCTGAAGACTGTGTGTAATCTTTACTGCAAATTGTTGACAACTATAAAAAACATGAACGTTTAAGAAGCAAGACAAGCAAAAGGGCTTTTACAAAAAGGACTGGAGACACATCACCATTTCCTTAATACATTCATCACTGAAAAATTGTGGTACACTATTAAATATAAACTTAAAAAGAACAAATTCAACTTAACTGTACATTTTTGAGACATCGCTTAGATTCATTTATAAATACTTAAGTATATATTAAAGTACATTTCTAGTACATTAAAATATACTTTTATACAGTGGGGAAAATAAGTATTTAGTCAGTCACCAATTGTGCAAGTTGTCCCACTTAAAAAGATGAGAGAGGCCTGTAATTGACATCATAGGTAGACCTCAACTATGAGAGACAAAATGTGGAAAAAAATTGAGAAAGTCATTTTGTGTCTGATTTTTTAAGAAGCAAATAAATGGTGGAAAATAAGTATTGGTCAAAATAAAAGTTTGGTCAATACAAATTTGTATCTCCTTTGTGGCAATTGAAATACTTTTGTTTTTATATATCATTTGTTTGGGCAATGGACAGAGGTCAAACAACGTTTTTTCTGTAAGTCCTTTCACAGGTTGGCACACACTTTTTGCTGGTATGTTTGGCCCATTCCTCCATGCAAGATCTCCTCTAGAGCAGTGATGTTTTGGGGCTGTCGGGCGGGCAAACACAGACTTTTCAACTCCCTCCAAAGGTTTTTTCGATGGGGTTGAAGATCGGGAGACTGGCTAGGCCACTCCAGGACTTTTGAAATGTTTCTTACGAAGCCACTCCTTTTGTTTGCCCTGGCAGTGTGCTTGGGATCATTGTCATGCTGAAAGAACCCAGCCACGTTTTCTTCATTGCCCCTTGCTGATGGAAGGAGGTTTTTGCACCCAAAATCTCACAATACATGGCCCCATTCATTCTTTCATGTACACGGGACCAGTCGTCCTGGTCCCTTTGCAGAGAAACAGCCCCAAAAGCATGATGTTGCCACCCCCCATGCTTCACACAGTTGGTATGGTGTCATCTTTGGATGCAAACTCCGCATTCACTTTCCTCCAAACACGACGAGTTGTGTTTTTTACCAAATAGTTCTAACTTTGGTTTCATCTGACCATATGACATTCTCCCAATACTCTTCTGGAACATCCAAATGCTCTCTAGCAAACTTCAGACGTGCCCTGGGATATGGACTGGCTTAAGCAGGGGGACACGTCTGGCACTGCAAGATCTGAGTCCCTGGCGTCGTAGTGTGTTGCTGATGGTAGCCTTTGTAACGTTGGTCCCAGCTTCCCCTGCAAGGTCATTCACTAGATCCCCCCTTGTGGTTCTGGGATTTTTTCCCTTACCGTTTCTTGTGATCATTTTGACCCCACGGGCTGAGATCTTGCGTGGAGCCCCCAGATCGAGGGGAGATTAGTAGTGGTCTTGTAGGTCTTCCATTTTCTGATTATTGCTCCCACAGTAGATTTCTTCACATCAAGCTGCTTGCCTATTGCAGATTCAGTCTTCCCAGCCTGGTGCAGGTCTACAATTCGGTTTCTGGTGTCCTCCGACAGCTTCTTCGTCCTTCACCATAGTGGAGTTGGGAGTGTGAGTGTTTGAGGTTGTAGGCAGGTGTCTTTTTTATACTGTTAACGACTTCAAACAGGTGCCATTAATACAGGTAATGAGTGGGGGAAAGAGGAGCCCTCTTAAAAAAAGAAAGTTACAGGTCTGTGACAGCCAGAAATCTTGCTTGTTTGTTATTGACCAAATACTTATTTTCCACCATTATTTGCAAATAAATTCTTTAAAAATCAGACAAAATGACTTTCTCAATTTTTTTCCACATTTTGTCTCTCATAGTTGAGGTCTACCTATGATGTCAATTACAGGCCTCTCTCATCTTTTTAAGTGGGACAACTTGCACAATTGGTGACTGACTAAATACTTATTTTCCCCACTGTATGTACTTACTTATTGTACTTCTATTAAGGACACTACAATACTACTAAGGTTAAATGTACAATTATTACACTTGTATTATTGTCACGCAACTCAGTCTCTCCATTCACTGCGCACTTCAAAACTCCACTTCCCCGAGGGCTACACCTGATGATGTCACGCTCACGTGTTCCCATGCGGAGACACTTACTTGCTCTAGGTCACCTGAATTTTAACACAGCTGTAATTAATTAGTGTCTGTATTTCAGCTCCATGTTCCCATGTGCTCCCTGCAAAGCTTTGCCAAACATTGTTTGCAATTGTAAGCATTTCTTTGGTTTGTTATCTTTCTGGTGTTGACTTATTTTCGTACCTTGACTACTCTTCTGCTTATCCCTTATCTGGCTTGTCTATATAGACCATGTTTTCCGACCCTTGCTTCCCCTTTAACACTATTGTGGAACTGAAACTCGAATAAGAGGTTCAGCCTCGAGAATGTTTGTTTGAATCCAGGATTCTGATTGCTTGCTATTGTTTCATATGAGAGCGGAAGTGTTGGAATATGTAGGGTGATGAAACTACTGTAGGGAATAAGTTATAGTCTGGTATAATGACAATGCAGATCATTAGAGTGTTTTTGGAGAAGTTGGGGAATGTTTTGGGGGTGGGTCTGCATCATGACAGTGACTCCCGGTCTGAAAATAAATCCCACTCCAGCTTTTCTGGTAACACTGAAGAGGCAAAACAGTTATTTGTCAAACTTACCTTTGCATGGGATGCTGCCAGGATTTGTGATGTTATATCCACTCAGGCAGGTGCAACTGTAGCTCCCAATAGAATTGGTGCAGTTGGCATTTGGACCACACACATTAAGGAACTCAGTGCATTCATCTATATCTTGATAAGGAGAAGTTTCAAAACAGAGAGAATGTAATCATTTTTGATTGTCTCAGGTCCTAAATTGTGTTAAAGTATTAATACAGATGTTAGGTAGTTAGTATCGTGGAAAAAAAAAAAAAAAAAAAATATATATATATATATATATATATACATATATATATATATATATATATATATATATATATATATATATATATATATATATATATATATATATATATATATATATATATATATATATATATAAATATATATAAAATTCTAAAAAAAGATACAGCATACCTCTGCATGGGTTTTTATTGTTGACAGGAATGTATGGATTTACCACACTGTACCCGCTCAGGCATGTGCAGCTGTAGCTTTCTATAGCTTTGGTGCAGTTTGCATTAGGCCCGCACACTCCAAGAATGTCAGTACATTCATCTGCATCATGATTAAAAGAAATCAGAAAAAAGAGACATTCCACAACATGCAGGTGACATTATATTAAGTTAAAGTGAGTTAAATATATTATTATAATGCCATTCTTTCATTTTGGTAGTCCAAAGCTAATAATAAACATTGTAAAGTAAGAGATGAAAACCTGATTCAGTTTTTTTTAGAAAAACTTTCCCAACTTTCAACTTTAGCAAGATCCTAATTTTAACTGTTGGTAGTTTACGCAGCATATTTCACTCCAGGCATTTTAGCAAACCTTGTCCTATTTAAAGCAAGCTTTGCTCAACATTTGACACTTAAGAGGTTCAACAGAAGAGCAGTTCCACCTTTATTAGCATCATAATACCAGCAGCAATATGTTGCTAGGCTGTATGATTATATCCATTTTTAATGGTTTAAGCAGATTTGGACATACACAAAAACCCTCAACAAAACAAAATCAATTTTGAAGACAAAATCAATTAATAAATTAAACCATATATTAGCTAGACTATTTGCGAAAGATTTGCATATATAAACACAGAGTTTCTAATCTATCCACTGATATGAAATTTTCCATTTTTAGTTACTCCTGTAAGTAACACTGGCTTTTAACCAGACTGGACCTGACATGGTGCAAACACCACACCAGTTTAAGACATGATCAAATTGCAAAGACACACCGAGCACACAGTTCATGCCATTTATAGTTATTTCTTACTTGTCAGCTCTGTGATGGATTGGCAGAAGAGTCCATCATTAGGTATGTCACTCAGGCATTGACAGGTGGCATTGATGATGTTATCACAATGTCCATATTGTACACATTTGTCACGTGGCCAAACATATTGATCCTCACATCTGCAGCTGTATCCAGTTTCATTCACAACACAAACTGTAACATAAAACAGCAGTGATTGAGAATATTGCATCAGAACAGAGCGCAAACTAAAGCCATATGGATCACTACTGAAGCCAGTGAAGAAATATACAAAGACATCCACAATTTTGGTTGTAGGAGGCAAAAAGAGTTAAGAAATGTCATGTCATGATCTTTTCAAATTCACAAGAAGCATATTTGCAGGCATATGTAAACCGTAAGGGAATTTAAACTGCAATTTAATAGAATAAAATTAAAAAAAATCTCAGTACTGTTGTCAAAATGTCGTCCGTACCTTTTTTTTTTTTTACCAGTAAACAGAAATATATTAAAACATAAATATACTCTATAATGAATTGAAGTGAAAATATGCAAGAAAGATAAAGTTAAAATAAACTATTAATTGCAGCTTTAGCACAAGTCATGGTAAATACTCGAAATGAATGTCTTCTTTTACTATAGTAGCTTATATTACTAAATTATATAAAAACTAAATATTGGATCTGTTGACCCAAATTGGTGACTTGAAGGATGACTTAAAACATGTATTTAATCCCCTTTTTGTAAAGTCTCTAAACACTACATATAAAATAGCCTCCCCAGTAGGGTCCAGTGTCAAAATAGCAGTCAAAGCTACCGATTGTGGAAAAAGAAAAGTCTGTAATTAAATAAAACACAAAACCAGCACCTTCTTCGTCTTTTACACGATTTCTGTAATTATTAGCTGTATGTGCTACGAGACATTTGGAGCATTGGTTTGTTAGAAAAGTCTGTCATCTGAAGCAAATCGTTTACCTACCTCACACAAGTATGCATATCTTCCTTTGAAGACATATTGCAATGTTTAGAATAATTACGTGGCTAAAAAGGTTGGATGTGAAAAAAAAGCAATATCACTATGCTTCAAGACATTTTTATAACTTTAGATTTTAGAACTTTGAGATTGACAAATTTTGTAATATATGTACATATATGCTACAATAACAATAATAAAACTACCAGGATTTTTACTGAATGTTTAATTAATAGTAGTGAACAAAATGAATTTAAACAGGCCTTAATTTAACAATGCTGCCATATTGCCATCCCTAAATATCAAATATCACCATAAAAATAAACCCCCATTCAATTGTAATTAAGATCAAAATAAATGGCTATTGTTATATTTGCTTGTGGTCAACAATAGCATGCTCTTCCTTCCATTTGGTAGTTCTAAAAATGTGAATTATTAGAAGCCATAGCATATTTTCATTGCATTGTTTCACTTTTTTTTGGTTTCTCACAATTTATGCTTAAATGCTTAAATGAGAGTCCACAAAAAGCACAGTAAAATACATCAATAAAAAGGCTCATTTTTAAAAACTTTTTTAATACTAAAAGCAAACATTTTATACAGGTGTATTTTAAAAGCTACATTAATGATGGTGGACCAGGCTTACCTGTTGTAACGTTCAGACTGATTTCGGTGGTGCTGTCTGTTTGTACTGAAAGACTGATTGAGTTCAAAGAGGATTTGATTTGTTCGATCAGAATTACTTGTGACACGTTCATCTCCACAACAACAATGTATTCCTGTTGCAACATGTTGGCTGAGAAAGATAATATTTTAGATATTTAAGTAAGGAAAAACAGGTGAAAGATGGAACATATTGAACCCCACCCTCGTCTACACACATGTGAATGTGGAATTCATACTTACTGGGTTGGTTTATTTCATATTGTGGGAATACTACATCAGAGAAATTAAGCTGGAAGTTAAAGAATGGAAAGTTTATAAGTGTACAGCAACAGGTTTAAAGCCATCTTATATTTGGAATTGCAGAGTTTTTAATATAATAATGGTTAATGAGGAATCCACCTTAAAACAATAAGCATGTTGAATATAATACAGTAATTGGAGTTTTACACCAAAACCAGCCATGCATGTTGAGTCTGAGCTTTTTGCTGAGTTTCTGAGAGTACTATAGATTTTTAAGGACATAAGCAATGCTAAAAAATCAGTGAAGCAGGACAATTTATTGATAAAAGCATTCATTTTACAGTTACATAGCAGGATATCTACGACATAATCCCCTTCTCATAGTAGGGTGTCTTGTGGAGGCAAGGAAGCCTTTGTGCTTTAAAAAGATACACTGCTTGGAGTTGTAATTCCTTTCAACAAAACAGGCCAGATGGAAAGCCTGAATAGAGGATGGGCTGCTCCAAACCATTTTTACTAATGGTTACTGAACACAACTTCAACTAACAACTAACCCAAGCAAACTAACACGGAACAAAATACACAACAAAAAAATGGCAACACCAAAACAGTTTTCCAGGTGGGGGTGGGGCTACAGTGCAGACTACCATGGCCCTAAAGTATCTCCCTCTATGAAAAGAGCAAACATAATGAGTAAAACATATACCTTTCCCCAGAGCCAAATGACTTTAACAATTTAAAAAATGTAAATCCTAATTAGGGTGTTTTCTCTTGTTCTGAACTAAGCTTGTGATGTGAATGTAATCACAATGTTTTACTTTACAATTTGCTAGTAAAATCATTATACAAATAAACACACAAACAAATAAACACTATTTACCTCAGGTTGTGATTCCGCCACACATATGTTCATTAGAAAAATGGCACCAAGTGTCAGCAAGTATGTTACTATTGTCCCTGTGAAAGCGAAGGTAAGGTTATGTACTCCAGGTACCATATAATTATAAGCAGTCAGTTGGGAAGCATAGCCTTGAATACTGCTGTCCTCTAAAAGGTAGAGCAGTCTATATGAATTTTGATGATGCCATATTGGCTCATCAATGCCCCATTAGTGTTTCAAGTGTTTATTCTTAGTCACCTAAGCCCAGTGGTCAGCACCTCATTTGATTGTCTTTGGTTTTAAACTTTGCCTGCTTTTCCTGTTTACTGGTATTTTGATCTAGACCTCTGTTTTTCCTTTGTACCACTAAAAGACAAAGCACTTGCACAAAGCTTCCTCATTTATAACATAAAATGAATTCCTGCTGTATAGTAAAATGAGAAATCTGAAGTGCATCTTTATATATAAGTTCAATGAGGCCACCCACACAGCAATTTAAAATTCGAAATGATGAAGTTTGTTAAAGTGCTGTTTTATTCAGTAATAACTTACCCTCAGTGGCCATGCTGTTCATCAGCTGTTACAACCACCAGCATCCGACGGGTCTCTAGAGGAGTCGTCCCGGAATATGAGGTGACCTAAAACAAATGATGCATAAAAAAAGCATTTGATTGAATATGTTAGTATCTTCTGGCTCTTTATAAACATATAATAATATCTAATAAGTCTATTCTCACTGATTTCCTGCAGCACTTCATAAATAGATGCTGTATGGGAGAGTGATGCTGTTATTTCTGTGAAAGGAGGGTCTACTAAATATTGAGTTAAGGTGTTTTTTTTGGTGCCCAAATTTATGCACCTGCCTATTTTTGTTTAGGCAATTATTGCACACTTTCTGTAATTCATATAAACTTCATTTCACTTCTCAAATATCACTGTGTTTGTCCCCTATATAATATATTTAACGCAATTTTTTTATCCAAACAATCAATGCTTTATAAAGGTAAATCAGGAAAATTAACAACGCTGCCCAAACTTTCACACCCCACTGTAAATACTACTCATGACACAAAGCCCTAGAGGGAGACTGCTGAGGTTTTTCATAGTTTAAGGTGTAATTCATTAGAATCCTCAACAAGCATCTAGTTATCAGCAATAATAAAAATTGCTTGTGGCAGTCATCATTATAAGTTAGTTTATAAGTCTACACTTCAACAGTTAAAAATATATATTTTTAAATAAATTAATTAATTAATTTACAGGATTTATTTCATTGGAAGTTTGTGTTATAAGTGAAGTGTGTAAAATAAAAATAAATCTAACTTAAAGATCTGGGAGAGTGCCGAATTAGATTAAGCACCTCAAAAAAATCCTGCTTAGGGCTCCTAAAAAGCTGAAATGTTCTTGATTCTTCCTTGTGACTAATTATGATGACCAAGACAGGCAAATATTTCTTCTAAAGTAACTGGATCTATTACATGTTCTCCAGACTGCCAAGTACCTTCTGGGAATATGGGTGTTGTCAAGGTAAGGCCTGTAGGTTTAGCTGCCTCCAGTCCTGTGAAAAGGAAGGGCTATCTAGTTTCCAGAAGAGTTTGTTCTCTTTTAAGCAGAACATGGTGCATGAAAGCATTTTGAAAGACATACACTCAACTGGTATTTCCAGACTGCTCCATGTGACAAGTTCCAGCAGGATATCACCAGGAAACAGAACAATATAAGTAGGCAACTATTATGACTCACTACAAGGTGGTACCAGCCAGGGATCTAAAGGTATACTACAACTGTAAAGTATGCAGTGCCTGGGTGTTAGGAGGTCACTCAGTTGAGCAGTGGAAATGTATATGACTTTAAGCTCACTTTTGATCTTAGTAAGCGAATCAAGATTTCTAAAAATGTTTTAAAGTGTTTAGTAATAGTAAACCAGTATAGAAATCTGAATAGCAATATCAGCAATATCGCTATGCAAAGAACCATTTAAGCATGCAAATGAGTTTTGAGCAATTTGATATTCATGGTTCTGTATAGAACTCCATCTCTTTGTATGGTGAACCATCTTAATAATTATTATAATTATTATTATTAATAATTATTTATTAATAGTGTTAATAAAACATTTTTATTAATACTTTTAATGGTACCCAGTGTGGAGAGTGGGTGCTCGGCACTGTTAGCTTGATGCTGACCTGACATAATACCTCTCACTGAAGCTCTAACAGAAATGTGTGTTGTGATTAATTGCAGATAAAAGTTATAAATAAAGTCTTATATACTTTATTTATAACTTAAAAAATAAAGGTTTTATTATGCGGTACTGCACATTAATTTATATAATGTCTATGTTTTTTACATAAAGCAGGACAACACAATGCACTTTTGGCACTTCATGGATTAGAGTGATTTAATTAAATAGCTGATACCCTGCCTCACACATGGAATGTTTATTATAACAATTCACTCTACACTCTAACCCTCACTACATCTTAACTGCCTGGCTGCCAGCTGGCTGATACTGCTATTGCTGCACTTTCTGCATATACCAATAAAAACAAAAGGCTTGTTTCATCTTCACCATAAAAGTCTTCTAGACCAAATGACTGGGGGAGTCCAACTAGAGTTTAAAGACAAGTGAACACGAGAATACAGAAGCAGAAGTTTCTTTTTTATGCATTAAGTTTGGGGCAGCTGTTACAATTCAATCTGGCATGTGCTTAATAGAATCAGTCTCCTCCCCAAGCTAGCATCATCTGTCCATGATTAGGAGAGCATCATCCATTGAGTGCTGGTGTAAAGTACCACAGTACTTTCTAATATCATTCATTCTTCATTTAATGATATCAACAAGTGGAACAGTGCTTTATAGGAAATGAATTGGCAACAGCCTACAGAACACAAACAGAACTATTGTTTTTTTTTTTATAGATGGAGCACTACTTAAGTGAAGATGTGAAGATCGGAGTTCTAACAGGCCAGTTGTAACTCTTAAAGGTAGTGATGTTTTGGGTAACATACCACACATGAATGCAGAATATTATTAGGTTATATTATTTCCACCACAGTGAGAGTTTATGAAGTTGATTTCTACATAAGTATGTGATAAGAGCACAAGTAGTTACTAACCCCATACTGAAGATATATTCTATTCTTTCTTTTATTCATATAACTTTTTTGAAATGTTTGAAACATATTCAACCAACAGTCTGAAATTATACTAACAGCGCCAGTACCTTATTCTTATACACTTTCCCTTAATCACATAGGCCATTTAAAGCAAGACTAGAAAAACCATGTCCTCCATAAAGCTAAAACAAACACACATAATATAGAAACATTAGAAACGTAAAACATAAAGTATCTGACTCTGCATCTTCTACAGGAAGAACAAGTCTGTAGGTCTTACCTTGTTTCAGTCCAACCCCATCTACTCTATGTCGGCACTGAGGATCAGTTAGTACCAGGTGTGTACAGCTGTGGACCTAACTTGCAGAACTAGTTTGGGTTACTCATGTGCTTAATTATTCATCTTTGAGTAAAATTACTGGTTCATAAGAACTACACCTACATCCTAGTTTCAACCATGTTTCATTAAATATGTTTCAGATAGTATTTAAAACAATCTGATCATGTTGGTGATTTGGATTTGTCAATCCTTCATCACATTAACTTCTTAAGTTATTATTAGTATCTCTGGTCAAGATACTGTATGTGTTTTGCTTTTGCCCTCATGTTTCCTCCAATAGTTTGTGGTTGTTCCTGGTTACAGCAGTGTTTCCGTTAGAGCAACAGCAATCCCTATTCTATACTGTCTATTGTTAACTACAAACATAGTTGCAAAAAAATCCAACCGGAGAGAAAATGCTGTTGATATAAAAACAGAAGGCAGATGTACCAAAGAGAAGTGATGGTCTGTAGTGTTAATATGCTAATATGCTACACGTTACCAACTAATGCCAGCTAAGACCATGCAATGATATCCATCCCAGAAGCATTCATGTTTTAATGCAAAACTACATAAATCCTTGTACTCTCGTATTGGCTGAGGAACATTATTTTTAAACTTGAATTTCTTTCTGATGCGTTTTTGGGTGGCAAGCCTTGAGCCATCCTTGCTCATAAAGTATATATTTTTGTATTTCCAAAGCAAGTAAATTATATACGTACATAGATGAGTGTTTGCTCCCACAATAAAAAGACACTGAATGATAAATTTTTCATTGTAGCAAATAGATGTATTGAAGTTAGGAGCAAAAAAGAAAACCAAAGGAGAATGCTTTTTAGGTGGTTACAGAACACCAGTGTATTTTCTGTGGCATCAAGGCCTGTCTGGGCCGGTTCAGATTTATCAGAGAAGCACTGTTCATGTAATTTGTAAGTGTTTTGACTGGCTGATTTGTATGAGATAAAGAAAATGTGTTATAAAGTTCTAAGGTCTAAACATCATTGTGTTGACATTTTTGTCCGCAAAATGTGATCCATGCCACGTTTTCAAACAACAACAACATGTTGTGCCCAATGCTGGGGCATTATCAGCTCCTATGGGAGTAAATATTCACTGAATGATCTTGTAGTGAACAGGAAAAAGAAATTGGGTCAAATCAAGTTCCATTCTTCAGATCCCAAAGGAATAGCAATAATTCCAGAGTGAATTACATTCTATAATGTGCTGAGTTGCCAGTAATACTAATCCTGTTTGAATCAGCTTCACAATAATGTAGTAATGTAGTAGGCTTACAGCTTAATGGAGCTCAACATCATTAACATCATTCCATAATCCATTCCTTAATGATGGCCGAATTACATGGAAATAATAAAAGCGAACAACAGCACCTCTCACAAGGCACTGTGTATTGTGTGTCGTTGGGCAATTAACATACCTAATGTTATTTCATAAGCCATTTAGCCATTCAGATGATGCACATCTCATATAATGCCAATGTAAACATCTGTGCGATTATGTTTTGATCTGGGCTATTTAGGGTAAACAAACAGAGCTACAGAAATTCACTCCAGAATTATAACATAGCTTGCTATGGACATGGCAGATTTCCACTGGATTAAATATCTTGGATGTCGTTATTAATCACTGAAATTACACCAGCACCCCAGTAAAACTAATCCAACTTGAATTTGTAGCTACACTTGATCTCTTTAACCGTGTTCCACCCTGCTGCACCTGCTTGCTCAATCACGGTCATGCCCACATGCATCTGCCCACTTTTACACAGCATAATTGTTGTCTAGTCCCGCCAACATTTAACCCTTATCACGCTGTATCATGTCATGGGTTACTTGCTTTGATGTGTTCACAAGATGAAAACTGAAAATATGAGAACGTGAAATTCAACTGTGTTGGTGTATTTGTGTAAATGACATATTCTTACCTTGGTTACATAGTTTACATATTACAGTTCTGCAGTTTAATACATCCAAAGACACATATTTATTTTGGTTTACTAAGATAGACTGAAAGATTCAGCCAGTCAGGTTGCACTGAAATGTTTGTGTTTTGTTCAACAATAGTAATAGTGTGAGAATTATTAATACCATTTCTCAGTAATTGGGACTAAAATGAAACATGCAACCACTTGTATGTGTTGTAAACCTATATACTCATATACTGTGGTGCTGCAGTAGTCACTAAGGCGAGATCTTCTGATTTAAGTTAATAAAGTGATAAAGCTTCCCTCTTACATTGTGAATCTTAAAATGACATCAGCTGGGCAATGCTCTACCCCCTCTGTGCAGTGGAGGACGAGGTACACAAATCATGTAGTTGTCAGTAGAAGTTCTTCCCTTTATACCTCCACTTGAATAAAAGTACTAAAGTATTTACCTTCAAATGTACTTAAGTATAGGAAAAATGGCATGATTAATTATGGCTATCATTATCAGTTCTGAGACATGACTCCAAATCAACTCATTTTAGGTGAGGAGGCTCTAGTATCACTCCCAGTCCACCACTCTTGTAAAAGAAAGTCATTAATTGTTCTGACATTGATGTCTATTTAAACGATCATAAGCACAATACACTGAAGGAGAGTAGGTTCCATTAGCTAGAACTATTAGAACTATTAAATTACTTTTTGCAAACAAGCACAGTTTCAGTTTAAGATTTATTTGCGACTTAGTTACAAGTTTAAGTTTAATAAAAACTTTAAAACTTTAAACACAATTCACAAATGAGTTGTCCTTTACTGTATTGCATCTGTAAGTCTCTGTTCAGAAACTAGCCAAAACAAATTTACTATAAAAGGAAATGGTGTTTGTATAAATGAGCCAGTCACAAGTACATGTGTACATATTTCTATATTGTGTGTTTTATCTGGTTATTGCTGCTTTAATGTGTGATTGTCGGTCAGTGTTTGCATTAATGCAAGTGGTCCTTGATGTAGGACAATGAATAAAGTAACAAAGTCAAAAGATCTGACAAATGTTGCATAATGTAGTGGAGTAAAAAGTAAGATATTTGACTTTGAAATGTACATGGAAAAACTGCTTAAGTTCAGTAACTACTTTTACTTTGTTACTGTCCACCACTGACTCTGTGCTAATATTCAGGAAAATAAGCAAGTCATATCCAATAAATACTCTGGTGTATGAATAGATGCAACAGCATAGTCACACTGATATCTCCAGTAAAGTACAGTAACATATTTCCTTCATATTCAGAACTAAAAGGCTGAATAATCAAATTTAATCAGACATTCATAAAACAGTAATGCAGAGTGTGATGCAGTTCTCTGCATAAAACATGCAATTGTTGTCTGTCTGTGAAATGAAACCAAATTATTTATCAATACAAAACTGTTACAAAATTGCAGATCACTGGAGAATAGATTTACACCAATTTATATCTCTGCTAATAACTACATAAATATATATCTCACTATAAAAAGAACTTGACACAAACCTTACAATGACAGACATAGAAGATGTGTGTTTATTGCATGGGTTTCACAATACTCTAAACGAGAAAAGCCTTGTTTTCACAACAAGTTATAAACAAAGAGTACAAGAACTGATGTAGCATTAGAGTCCATTTAATATCATTATACATGCTGTGAACAAACTAATGAATAAACAAATATATTATAGGAATCTTGTTGGAAGCACAGCATAGACTACTATAAAAATAAATACTGCATAACATCTCTATACCTGTGGACTGTAGAAGTTTTAAAAAGTCCTATGTTACATTGGCAGGTATTCTAATTTAAGTCAACTAGAAGAAATAAACTTTATGGCTCCTGTTACATTGTAAAACCAGAATTGCCATCCTGAATTCATATGCTGAACTAAGTGAAATCTTCTTCAGGCATGGTCTTTTCTGGGTTTGTTTTCCTCTTATCTTTTTGGGGTTACATAGTACTGATAAATGTATCTGAGTTCATTGAAGATGAGGATCCACTGCAGTTTGATGCTCTGTACATACCTGCAAAGGCCAAGCTTTGGTTAGTGTCATGTTACATTATTCACCTTTACAAATTGTTGTCTAACTTTACTGACATGGTTTATACTGTGCATGGACCTCTAACCATCCAATAGTTTCTTGTTAACCACAGCGGTAGAGTGAAGAAATCTTTGTAATATGTCAAATTATGTCTGGCAGAATTTCACCATTACAATAAACTGTTTTACATTTCTCTGTGTGTGTAAAATTTAGAGGGAGTATTTTGGCCAATATGAAATATGCAATCCTACATCTTGCTTAGTTGCATCATACAGGGGGCCACTAAAAAAACTAATCAATTAACACAAAACATTAACTTTTTAACAATTCTGTATAACAATGAGGATCAGTCTGCTCTTTTCTTTCTGTAATGGGAATATTAACCAAACAGTTGCCTTTAGTTGCTACCTTGCCAATTACAGCTGTTTAACTAAAGGGTAATAAGGGATTTCCAAAGATTTGTAGCAAAAAACGGTCAATTGAAATAGTGGTCAGTCCACATACTTACCGCTCAGCTTGAAGCTTCCAATGAGGTTCAGTCCTATAAAAGATGATGGATCTGCACGTGTGTTATGTAACTACAATGAAAAAGGGAAAAACGAGATCACAAATGTCATTGGTCAAAAGCTCATTTCTAATAAAGCAATAAAACTTGATTTTTAATATTGCTCGTGGTGTCCAGACCAATTTTGGGGAGCCACAGAATCACAGAATGGAAGTGATAACTGTCATGGTTTGAGGCACATGTGACTAATGTGATACGGTCACATAGAATATATACATTTGATATACACACAGGACGCATGCAGTGACATTTATAGAATTGTACAGTTCTTAAGGCATCAGCAATGCAGTATTTAAATACATTTTATTAATATTTAACTAGATGTTATTTCAAGTCCAGCTGATTTCTAAATGATTACTAAATATCATCAGGCTGCTGTGATGGGGGTATTTATTTAGCTCTGTATGACAGTAAAACTGTCAGTTTTGTAAAATAAATGTGGGCAGGACTCTTGTGTGTAGCATAGTTAGGCTGTTAACTGTGAGAGAGGGGCCGACCAACCAAGGTTGTGTCTTGAGGTGCTTCCAATCTAAAAATCTAAAAAAGAAAAACAGCTTATATGATTGAAGAGGAGCAACCAGACACGAGACGAGCCTTACCCTGCTGTGAATAGCGCTAATATTTGTTTGTCTCAGAATTTCTGGCAGTATCGCACAGACCTGTGAGAACAAATAATAAAACAAGTAATCTTAGAGCTATGTTTTAAAATGTGCTTAGCAGATTCTGTATTTGAGAATAAGTAAGGAGCTTGCCTGAGCCTGCTCAGAATACGTACCTTACTGTCCAAAAGGACTCCAAAAAGCAAAACAAAAAAACCCTTTGAAGAGATGAACGACAGCTTGGTCGTTAAACAGGTAATGTAATATTATTAATTTAAATGCAAATACTATATAATAATACAACAAAGAACATACAGAGCATCTCAGTCACTTGGATGCACTCTGAGAATAAACAGAGAAGTATTTATGCAAAAAAAGTCCTCTGCTTAGAAGTTGCTACTGTGTTTGACTTTCCTCAAGTCTACTAAGGACTTTCCTACCCCTCTATGCTCCTCACATTCTCCCAACTCTACTCCTGTTCATCCTTCCTCAATTTTCCAAAAGAGTTCCCACTGCCTTGTTTATTTTTATTCAGCTCTATTAAGTGGTTTCTACTGCCTTATTCACTCTACTAAAAGTGAACTAAGAGGTTTCTTCCACTGTCTCAAGTAGAGCCTACTTTGATATTTATCCATCCCCAAATTCAATCTACTATGGCGTTTCTACTACCTTACTGCAGCTCTAAAACAGACAACAGCTCTAAAACATCTTTCTGCAACAATAAAATAAAAATGATTTCCAAAGTATGTATTTAAATCAACAGCTCACCAAATAAATCATATTTTCACATTTAGAACTATAGGATCAAGGAAGGATTGAGCCTGCATCTATGCCCATCTAATGTTTGTCACGTTCCTAATAAGGTCTAATCACGTAGTGCAGGGACCCTACTGTATTTGTAAGGTTTTTTCTTATTATTCTTTTTCTTGGCTGAAACGCATCATAGAGCAAAGACCGTAAGGCCTAGAGACACCAAATATGGAATGAAGGTAGAGTAGGGGTGAAATGACTCCGATTGGCCAAAGGGGGGCACTATAGCAAACCAAAATATGTTTTGGCCTACAACTCCTAAACCCAAATTTGGCCTGACAAAATGACATCTTTCCCAGACTCTTTGGGTCAAAACAAATCACTTTGTAATTTAGACTCTTAAGCTCTGCCTACTTAGATTTTTGTCTAATTTGCATAATAAGCAAAACCAACTTTTGTGAACTAGTCTTAGGGTTTAAGCACAAAAATTCTGAAAAAAATCTCCAGACCCTGAACCTCAAAAATACCTTCTGAAAAAAATACAAAATGAATAGAAAATTTTATAAATCCTTATTCCATAACCGTAAGTCTAACCAAGCTAAAATTTTGCAGACTTCGTCTTTGGTACAGACTATAAGTGAAACTCTAAGGAGAACTTGATGCATCAAAATTTAGTGAGGCCATTAGCCACTCAGCTTTCAGTAGGCATTTGACAGTAGGTTTGACATTAACCAATCACCATGAAACTTAATGGTGTGTCTACAGAGACACTTTCTAACCACCACTGAATTTCATACAATTTGGCGCTATTCATAAAAATAGAGTGTTTATTACACATTACTTACACATATTTCTACTTGTGGTCAAAATATTGGTTTAGCATCATGTAGTCCGTCCAGTGTTCTGAACAATTTTTCAAATACAAGTGCATTAAAAAATATGACACCTTTGTTGCCATCTTTAACTGTTCGCAAATTGCACTTTTGAACTAGTCTCTGAGTTTTGATCCTAACATTTCTAGATCTAGGTCTATAATTACTCCAATTTTGAGTCTCTAGGTAAATAACTATTAAAACTTAGCCTGACTTCTATACATCAAACAAACACTTTCGCATTGGCAATTATATCTAATATTGCTATAACTCTTCAGCCTTTACTCAGATTAACTCAATAGTTAACAATAATAATTTATGTTCAATATTAATTTGTAGACATGTAGGAGGTGTACTATAGCACTTACAAAAGCTTTAAATAATTTGAAAGCTTATAACTATGTTATTACACACT
This sequence comes from Prochilodus magdalenae, assembly GCA_024036415.1. Classification (NCBI taxonomy): domain Eukaryota; kingdom Metazoa; phylum Chordata; class Actinopteri; order Characiformes; family Prochilodontidae; genus Prochilodus; species Prochilodus magdalenae. The sequence continues at coordinate 147,925 of JAMWET010000169.1, read as the reverse complement.
TTATAGATGAACTTCTGGTGTCAATTGATTCAGCTCTCTGTCCTGGAGAACTTTGTAATTACATGTTGTTTCAGAAAATGCACTACTCCTTTGCTATTTTGATCGATTCATTTAAAGATTACATTGTTGTACTCTCAGACTTGTAATGCACATACAGCATCCTTACCTCTCTTTGCTATTTTGATCGATTCATTTGCATAAAGATTACAGCTTTGAGAACCAGACAGCACATCTGCACATACAGTGGAAAATAGGCCTGTTTTTTCGTATAATAACACTTGTATTTGACCTCTTTAGGACGTTTAACCCCATCGCTCTAATCTTGTTACACACATAAGTCTCAGCCTATATAATGTGAATACTGCTCATTATTTATGGTAAATGATCAATAATCTAAACACTTGGATCCTTTATGACATCGTCTAAGACTTTTAATCTCAATTCTATGTGTCACTGAGCAAAGTAGTATGTAAAGTCCATGTACACATAAGGGTAGTTATTTAATTTCAACAGTTTTGCAGAGATAGAATATTTTAAGGGTCCAACAGTGAGAGATAGAATATCAAAAAGATAATCCAGAAAATGACATTGCATAAAATATATAAATTTAATTGCATTTTGCAGATAGAAATAAGTAGTTGATCCCCTACCAAACATTAAGAGTTCTGGCTCCTACAGACCAGTTAGACGCTCCTAATCAACTCGTTACCTGCAGACTCTTACCTCTCCAACATGGGCAAGACCAAAAAGTTTTCTAGGGATGTCAGGGACAAGATCATAGACCTGCACAAAGCTGGAATAGGCTACAGAACCTTAAGTAAGACACTGGGTGAGAACGAGACAACTGTTGGTGCCATTGTAAGGAAAATGGAAGAAATACAAAATGACTGTCAATCAGTCTGGGGCTCCGTGCAAAATCTCACCTCGTGGGGTATTCTTGATCATGAGGAAGGTGAGAAATCAGCCTAAACTCTGACTCAAAATGAAGCACATTAAGGTCATGGAGTGGCCTAGCCAGTCTCCAGACCTTAATCCCATAGAAATTTATGGAGGGAGCTGAAGGTCCGAGTTGCCAAGCGACAGCCTCAAAATCTTAATGATTTAGAGATGATCTGCAAAGAGGAGTGGACCAAAATTCCTCCCGACGTGCGCAAACCTCATCATCAACTACAAAAAACGTCTGGCTGCTGTCCTTACCAACAAGGGTTTTGCCACCAAGTATTAAGTCTTGTTTGCTAGAGCGAACAAATATTTATTTCTACCTGGAAAATGCAATTAAATTTATATATTTTATTCAATGTAATTTTCTGGATTTTCTTTTTGATATTCTATCTCTTGCTGTTAAAATAAACCTACCCTTAAAATTACAGACTGTTCATATCTGTTCATATCTAACTTACAAAATCAACAAGAAATCAAATATTTATTTTCTCCACTGTAAGACTTAGCCTATGTAATGTTAAAAGTCCACTGCTCACTATTTCGGGTGAATGAAGGCCTTATGATAAACTCCCACTTCCTTTAGGTTTTGCCTCTGTCTTTAAATATGGTCCCAACTGCTTTAGCCCTTGTGAGACCTCACTGGTCCAAAACTGCCTTACTAGACTTATATGTACTAGGACCCAAATTGCCGCTCGTGGCAATATATATATACATATATTTTTTTTGAGGAGCTTTTTTGTCTCATACCTTGACATGTCCCCACTGTTCTATTCACCCTTACACAACCCTACAGAGGCATCTGATGGCGAAAGGTATATGTTCATCTTCACAACCATAACCAGAAGTCTTTACTAGAGGCTGAAGATGCTTATCAGGGCTGGCAATAACATATTAAAAACTTCATATATTAGAAAGATGATACAGTGTCATCATTAGCAAGAGGATATTTTGATGATTAAGGTGATGTTGTGTAATGCTTATGTGTAGCATTCATCACATCAGTGTATATAATAACATTTGGGGTCAGTGTAGGGATGTTGTAGGGATTTTGAGTGCCTTGGGTTGTTTTGTACAGGTGATATGGTGACGCACTTATGGAGAGGATAAGATATGCATCTAAGTGATTTAAAATAGCTCTATTAAAGTATTGTAAAAATTACAACTTTTTTAACTTAAAAAAAAAAATTATGAACTTTCAATTAACAATAAAAATATATATATTTATGTAACATTACATTACCTGCAATGAATTGAGGAGTGCAAACATAACGTGGATCCCTAAAGCAGGTGATACCATGGTCCCAATGCCAAATCCCCACGTCAGACCAAACAGAGGTGTTAAAAAGGCCACACATCTGGCAATGACCACTAAGGCATGTTTCTCATCTGGCTGAGTGGTGGCACTAACTCTCCACCTCAACATCTTATACAACACCACAATAAGCACCAGGAGGTTTATGGCCACAATGGTCAGAACAGGAATCACAATTGCCAGGAGGGCCTTAGTTTTGATCCAGTTTAGCCAACAGGCATTCTCTTCCTGAATGTATCCCCCACGTCCGGCCGTCGATGCCACAGTTATGACTGCGATAAGTAACGGAGCTCCATAGCCTACAACGAATGCTATGACCATCATCACAGACTTGGATGTTCTAGAAAACTCCATAACGGTGCGGTAGAAGAGCAGGAGTGCTGAGAACAACATCCAGAAGATGAGAGCAAGGTAAAAGAAGTGCATGAAGAATGCTGCTGCACTGCAGGGGCCCACTGGAGTCATCTCTCCATCTTTAACAATAGCTGCTCCAATGATGAAACATATATCCGCAATCAGTAGGGACAGAGCGATGTTGACTATGGAGACATGGTGCATGTAGGATGTGTCATTCCTGATCAGTGGCTTCCATACGATGGACTCAATAATGAGGGCCAGAATCAAGCAGATCATTGAGATGCCGACACCAATAAATGTTATAAAGGCTAAAGCAAGACTGTCTACAAAAAATGGTGACATCAGTAAGGAGAATGAGGTTGTGTGGTTGCATTCACACGTAAACCTAAAATAAGTTGGTTCCAAAAGCTTTAGTTCACATCCAGTTGAGTCCCATCCTCCAATCCCATCCAAAAGGCTGAAGTTCCAGAAGACACACTGAGGGTTTCCATATAATGTATTTCTAATGTCAAAGGTAAGTGAGATGTTGTGAACTGTATTGTTAACGACGACTGCAGCCACGTCTCCATCGATGTTGGCTTTGGTCGTACTTTCGTCATAGATTGTATTTCGAACAGGCAAGACATTGTCTAGAGTTGAGAAAACTATGGTGGTTATTAAAGTTTGTCCATTAAACTCCGGGATCTTTATCTGTGTAGTTGCATGCCAGCCGTATGTTCCAAAAAAAGGACCATTAGTGCTAGTTCGGATCAGTTCAATATTTATAATTTTTATGACAAAACTCTCATCTGTGAGTCTTTTTCCAACATCTTCAACAGACCTCAGAAATTCAGAGCTTGCATTCCTAGTTGTATTTTTGTTGTTCAAACTCTCCCATGTTTTCCGTGTGGATGCTGATGAAATTACATCTGATGTTCGTAGGAAATCCTAGATATTCGTAAAATAAAATATTAATAATTACATTATTTACAAAGGTAACATTTGAGACTAAATAAACCCACAATCACACAACAAATGAGAAAATAAGAAAATAACCTAATGATATAAAACCAAAAACCTATTATATAATACAGGCCTTCGGTAAAGGGCAGGTTATGTAGATTTTAATATGAGTAAATATTGTTATAATAAATAAATAAAGTTTATTCTGGTAAATTTATTACAGAAATTGCATATACACTGACATACCAAAAGTCATGTGAAAGCAATATGTACATTGATTTTAAAGTGGCGTTACCTCAGGGGACAGCATGGAAACAGCCACACCTGTATAAGTAGTAAGGTATTATTCTGAGAGTGAGATTGAGCAGTGGCCAGCATGGTCATAACAAAGCAACATGATTTATCTGGGTTTGAATGAGGCATTATTGTGAGTGCCAGAAGAATGGGACATTACATTTTCTCATTTTTGTGAGCATGTAACATTTATTGATCCACACTCTCATGTGTAGTTGGACTGCATCATAAAAGTCATAACCATTGGGCTGAAGTTGTCCAGAACTGGTTTGAGAAGCATTCTGAAGAGTTTTGACAAATGGTGCAGCCTGCACACTTACCTAACATGAGCCCTATCGAGGCACTCCACTAGCGTGCCTTGATCGAATTTCAATAATTCACATCACCTTGCCATGAGCACGCTAGCCAGGGTTCAACCTTACTCACAAGATAACACCTCACAGCTTATACAGGTGTGGGCGGTTCCAAGCCATCCCCTAAGGTAGCATCACTTTATAATCTATTTACCTACTGCTATCCCACGACTTTTGGTATGCCCATGTATGTTAAACTGAGTCAGTAAAAAAACAGTTCAAAATTATAAAAATAAAGGATAGATACATACCATCATGATGGACTGGTCAACTTTAAATGACTGTGAGACACTAGCAATTTTTTTCAGTAGGATGACAACTGTCAAAACATTCACATCAGACTCTGTTATCTTAGCAGAATTTAGTTCAGTGGCCTCCCGGAGGTCAGCTGTAAACACTGGAATGTCAGCAACTTGTAAATTCTGCAGAAAAACACAATTTATTAACACATATAGTTGTAGCCAGTTTGTAGTTGTCATGAAAATGAACAAACACTCTGAAGAAATAACATTACCTCAGCTCTCTCTACAAGTTCTTGAAGAGCACGCAGGACACAGTTTTTGCTGATAAGTATCCAGACACCCTTGTCTGTTGTGCTGTTTTGACATTTAGCTGTCACCGTACCGACGCTATCTTTATCACAAGGACCCGTCTGTGTGTCATTTAAATTTCCAACTCCAAACTGATCATGTAGCAGTCGAAACCTGTGGGAAGAAAATTATTAGACAAAGTGGCCAAAAAAGACCGTATGTACAGAAGAGCAAACAAACCACTTACTTTTTGCAGTAGCAGTAACTCTGACACGGTTTGTATCGTAAAGGTTTCCTTTGGGGTCACGGACCTCCCATACGAAAGTTCTAATTTAGTCATTGGAATTACATTCCTTCACATCGATACCTGTGTATTTATATCGGCTGCAGCCTGTCCTTAGGCCTGCACAAAAAGAAAAAAAATGTTACATTTAAATATATCTTCATGAAAATATACCTTTTAACTCATTTGTGGACTGAATGAACAGTATCAACACATCAGTGAGCAGCAGACAGCCCACCCGGATGCTTTTCTCATCTTGGCTGGGGATTTTAACAATGCGGACCCTAAGGGCTTGTTTCCCAGACTATATCAACCCATTGACTTTCCAACACCGGGGTAACAACACACTAGATCAGGTCTACACCAGCCAGAGAGGAGCTCCCAAAGCCCACCCCATGCCCCACCTTGGCACCTCTGACAACATCTCTGTTAATGCCAGCTTACAGCCACTGTTTACATTCACCAAACCAATTGTAAAGCAGGTACGAGTCTGGGCAGATGGGTCCTCAGAGGCACGTCAGGACTCTTTTAGCACCACAGACTGGAATATGTTTAAAGTGGCTGTTTCCCACAACAACACCACAGATCTTCAGGAGTACACAGAGCCTGTCTCTGCATACGTCACCAAGTGCATACGTCTCCTCCTGGCAACCAGGTGCTGACACTGTCCCCGGAGAAGGCACTGAAGAAGGCATTCAGCAAGATCAACACTCACAAAGCTACCACCATAATCCCGGTCCCAAAGAAGGTGGCGCCCTCCTGTTACAGTGACGCCCATCCAGTTGTGCACTCACCTTCATCCTCATGAAATGCTTTGAAGGGTTAGTCATGCAACACATCAGGTCTCAGTCACCCCCCCGCCCCCCGGACCCCTACCAATTTACATATCAGTCCAATCACTCGACCGACAATGCCATCTCCACTACTCTTCACTCAGACACACATCTGGACGAAAAAGACTTCTATGTCAGATTGCTTTTCATAGCTCTTCGTTCATTACAATCATCCGCCAACAGCTCATTCACAAACTGGACAGGCTGGGGTTCAACACATCACTGTGCAACTGGCTGTTAGACTTCCTGACCGGAAGACCACTGGCAGTACTGGTCGCCATTAACACATCCAGCACCATCACACTGAACACGGGGGCCCTTAATTTATTTTATCGTACGTCTTACTGTTTAATATATTCAATATACTCTTGTTGTAATCTATTTATTGTTAAATGTTTATCTGATGCAACTCGGAGTGTAATGCAATTTCAGTCCTCTGTATGTCTCGTACATGTTGAAGTATTGACAATAAAACTACTTGACTTGATTGCAAAAAAAATCAACAACAAACCAAAACAGAATAAACGACTAATAATGGCTAATAACTTGTTGCACGGGGACAGGATGAGGAGGCAGGATGTAAGCGCAAGTCTTTAATGAAAAAGAAATAAAAACAAAACCAAAGAAACTTGCAAGACTGGGAACAGGATTACAAAAACAACAGACAAGGAGACAAAACACCAGGCAAGAACAACGGGAACAACAGGGAGTATAAATGAACAAGAGCTAACAAGGAACACCTGGGAAGGGGCTACAAACTGTGTGTGCTGTTTGTGTGACCTGTTAGGTTCTGAGGTCCAGTTGGAGTTTCCAGGCTCCACTGAGTTGTGTAGCTGATCTCAGCACAGCATTCCAGTGTGACTGGTAATCCCTCACAGTTCAGAGTTTTTGAGGAACTGACTCTGACATTGGGAAGTGGCTGAATTACCATCCTTTGCCAGATTATGTACGGAATTGAGTTAAAGGTCATTGTGCATGCATATTTACCTGTGACGGGAAAAGAATCATTAGATTCAACTAATTCATTTAACCAGAAAAGTCCATTATTGCAGTAGAATTAACATGAAGAAAAGAGAGGCACATTGCAAAGGGCATTTACTCATTTTGTTGCATGTTAGTTCTCAGGAAACTTCTTAATTATTAAAGAAAACAAATAAAAAATCTTAATCTTTAATTCTGACTTACCACTGTCCACATTACTTGTGCTTGTCACAGTGAGTGTTCGTCTGTCAGAACTAATTTGATATTTCCTACTGTTTATAAGGACAATATCATTCATACTCCAGCTTATATCCACAATACTGGAGTCTGGAGGATGGCAGGTCAAAACCATATCTTTTCCAGGGTATATGTCACCTTTGCTTTGATCATATAGGCCATTTTCCACTACAAAACAAAGATCATACAGAGTGCGTTAGCTGTGTTTATTAAATTTACATTTGGACTAATATAACCCATTCATGTTTATCAGGATATTACATTTACTGCTTACTGTTTGAAGTGAACTTTTAGTACAGAACATTTTAAAACTATATCTGGTGGCTTTTTTCTGTGATGCAATGCTAAATAAAGACTTTGCACAGTGTATTAACACATATTATCTTGCCTTGTTAAAGGTTATTTTCTACTGATACCACAAAATTAGATTAACAGTTTTCAAATCTCTTAACATTTTGGCATGTGTTTAGTATAAAGTAATACAGTAAATGAATAATACTTCAATAATTCATAAGTTTTTAATTTTGTATGAGCAAAGAAGAGTGGGAGCAGAACAAAGTGTGAATGGAGCAAAATATGAGTGGAGGAAGAACCGGTAAGCCAGATAGTCCAATGACTTGTTTGTTATTGTATTTCAGGTAGTTGCTAAGTTGTTGCTAGGCAGTTTGGTGTGGAGTGAGTAGTGGAGTGCGGGTCAGTATGGCTTTGGGTTAGACATATAGAGAGTGAGGGTCAGTATGACTGTGTATTAGACACACAGAGGAGTGTAGGTCAGTATGGCTGTGGATTAGACACATGGAGGAGTGTGGATCAGTATGGCTGTGGATTAGGCATATGGAGGAGTGAGGGTTATTATGACTGTGGATTAGACACATGGAGGAGTGTGAGTCAGTATGGTTTTAAATTAGACACACATAGGAGTGAGGGTCAGTATGGCTCTGGATTAGGCACATAGAGGAGTGAGGGTCATTATATCTGTGGATTAGACACATAGAGAAGTGTAGGGTCAGTATATCTGTAAATTAGGCCGATGGAGGACTGAGTTTCAGTATTTGTGTGAATTAGACAGTTGGAGGTTCAGTATAACTCTGTGTTAGACATATACAAGAGTGTGGGTCAGCATGGCAGTAGATTAGACACACAGAGGAGTGAAGACTAGTACATCTGTGGATTAGATACATAGAGGAGTCATGGTCAGTGAAGCTGGAGCAGAGTATGCATGGAATCACTTTAAGACAAGAGTGGAAATGTTTGCCACTACGTTCCCCTTACATGGTATGATGATGAATAAAATTTAGGAAATGTGCACTGATGCTATTTAACATCGCCAAGCTGGCATGAACTGAAATTGATGAAACACACTATCTGCAATTATGAATACATGCTACTACTATCATCATTTTTAAAGGAACTTTTTAGTAAACAAAATAATGTATACAATTGTATGTAAGTTGTATGTAAGTTTGCTTACTTAGTTTTGGTGCTACAAGGCCAATGTAAAGCTAATACATGGAAGCTAGCAGGTACCCATTAGTACAAACAATATACAGCAGTGTTTAGTAGTTTCTGAAGCCTTTAGAATTTTCTATACTTCTGCATAGATTTCACTTAAAGCTTTATCGGGTTTTCACACAGCCTATACGTAGATGAGTAGAACAAATGAAAGCAATTAAACAAATTTACTAGATTTGGACATTTATTTAGTGAGGGAAATGATCCAATATTACAGTGAATATGTGAATCAGAATATGTGAATCTTTGCTTTCCTTATCTGGTGTGACTCCCTTGTGCAGCATCAGGTGCAGTTAAATGTTTCTGGTAAGTGTTGATTAGTCCTGAACATTGGCTTGGAGGAATTTCAGCCGATTCCTCTGTATGAAAGTTTCATGTCTGTTATGATTGTGAGCTTCCTACCGTGAACTACTTGCTTCCACTAAGTCCTTCCACAACATTTCTATTGAATTAAGGTCAGGACTTTATTCCTCAGTATAATGCATTTATAATGCATGTGCTTAGGGTTGTTGTCTTGCTGTATGATCCAGAACCAGACATTTTCCTTTAGAATTTGCTGGTATAATTCAGAATTCATTGTTCCATCACTAATGGCACTCACAGATGTATAATACAGACTTACTGTCCTTAATAAATAAATAATGAATTTTATGCAGAAATGAACAGTCTAAATGATACGCAAACCTTTAAGCACCACTGAACAAAACATCACACACCTGCCTTAAACTGTGACTAGTTGTGATGAAATCTAAAATAGACTTGCTTATATGGTTTCTTGCTGTGTAACGACATATTATTATTTGTTATAATGCTGGTTGGTGTGGCTCAGTGGTTAAAACCACTACCCGCCAGAGATCTACCACCCCCTGTGGGAGACAGGGGTTTGAATCCCAGTCTAGCTAGCAAATGCCAAGCTACACCAATAAGGGCCCTTAGGCAAGACTCCTAACACTGCACTGGCCTACCTGTTAAAGCGTCAGCTTAATGCCTAAAATATAAATGTAAAACATATCTGTAAAACTAGAAAAAAATTAAAATAACTAAATAAAAATAACATGAATTAAACCAGCAACAGCAGATCTTAAAACCTGAATTTAATCTGCACTCTTATCTATTTTAACTGATAACATTACAGAAAATACATTAAGTCTCAGATTACTTAACAATTTTCTTCCTTAGCTTAACTTTCGTAGCTTAAACACGTTTTTGTTAACTGACCACCTACTCTTGCTCACAGGGGCTACATAACAACTGAAGTGCAAAAATGCTAAATTAGCCTCCAATTCTTTTTTTTATATAGTGACGTCATGCAAAAGTTTAATATATTTCCTAAATATAGCAATTTAGCCCCACCTATTCACGCTAAAGTTATAAGGATTGATACAGGGAAAAGATCATTTACACACATCACTCTAAAGGCCACAGTAACAAAAACAACCTGCTTAATTATAAAAACGTAGAGAGAGGCTGGAATACAGGCATGCAGAAATTGATTTCTACATGACAACAAACAAACAAAAACATTATAAATGACTAAAAATGACTAATAATTAATAAACCTATTTATTATTTTGACACCACTGCTGTGTATTTCTAAATTACAGTGACATTCTCGGTTTCTCAGTTAAACATCAGTCAAAAACAAGACCTTTATTTGTCAAGTTTTTTCCCCCAAATAAATAAACCAACCATTGAATTAGCTTGTAGTTAAATGTATACTATTTACCATTAATTTTACATTATATACGTGAGTAAATGTTCACATTTTTATAATACATCTAGTAAAATATAACATTATACAATATAATATCCATTATTAATATACTTATGCAAGATAAATATCATACATGGAAATATATATGTATTATAAATTGTTTAATATAAAATTATATTGTTAATATAAAATGTAAAAAATGTTAAACAGAGGCAGTGTTGAGCGCTCTGGGTTTCAACTGTGTGAGAACAGAAAGTAAGTAACTACAGCTCTGTGCTGTTTGTAATTCATTATTTTGTTAATTTATTTAGCTTATTTAGGATACCAATTTTACTGCATTTCTTTAATGAAATTGGCCATCAGTGTATTTACCTAAACTTTTTTATGTCAGTATCACTTATTATCAAAACTGCCTTAAAGAGAAAAGTGAAATATAACCTTACCAGTTTGAGCAAATGAATTTTCATTCACGTTATATCCTTGTGCTTTAAGAACAGAGGCTAACTGCCTGTTTGCTTCACGATAATCGAGTGTATTACTTGTTGTTACAATTGTAAAGTCTGCTATCACACTGCCGGACCTGTAGAAAAGCAGAGAACATCATTCAGCATATCTATGTGGAGTAATTACCATGTAATATAAGGCTGTTTTGGTTAGTAGGGAAAATAAAAATCTTGCAAATGAGGCCTCTAATTAGACTGTTTGAATTTAAAAGCATAATGGTTAAAATACGCAGATATGTGAAGCTAAACAGCCTTACCTGAACTGAATGACTTTTGCAGAACCAGCTTTGTATGAAGAAAGTTTGTCTCTGTAAACACTGTCAACCTGAAAAAGACTTTTACTATTATTAACAGTTTGAACTGAATGGAACTGTAGCACATACATATATGCCATACTTACTGAACTCCTGATTTCATCCCTGTAGATCTGGTATTTTTTGCTGATTTGGTTTGTGAGTGTGTTGTCAAACTCTTCATCTATTGCCAGTGATAGTGTAATAGTGTATTCTATTAAAAAAAAGATGACAGTAAAAAAGAGTGACGTCAAGAAAGAGGGCTTTAGAAGAATGTTGCTTTTCAAGTACAACCCCACCCACACACTGACTTTTTTAACAATATGAAGACATTTCATGTTTTATGTTGATATTTCCACTTGATTTGCCTTGTTAATATACCATTCCTGCAACACATTCCAACAATGTCGGGACAGTAAAGCCACTACCACTGTGTATTGTTGCCATCTCTTTCGCACACACAAAACTACCAGTGAGGATATCGAGTTAAGTGTTTCAGGCATTATTGTGTCCCAGTCTTTCTGCAAACACGTCTTAAAGTATGCAACATACGGGACTGTCATTGCATTTTTCATTTTAGAATTCTTCACACATTCTCTGCTAGGGACAGGTCAGGACTGTAGGCAGGCCAGTCCAGTACCCCTCTCATTTGTTCCACAGCCATGCCTTTGTAATATGTGCAGCATGTGGTGTTGAAAAATGCATGGACATTCCTGGAAAAGATGTCTTCTTGATCTTAACATACTTTTCTGCATTAATACTGCATCACAGAAACGTAAATTACCTGTGCTTTACACTGGCCCCATACCATGACAAAGCCTGGCATTTGGACTTCCTATCCCATTCAATTTGAACTTCCGCTCCATAATAAAAATGCTGTTTTTAAATATTAAAAGCATTTTCTCATGCATTTGTTGACAGCATCCTGTACTCTGTCTTAGATTTATACTTGTGTGTAGACTAAAATACAGTGGCTAAAGCAAAAGTATCTGTAGGTGGCATGTGGTCAATTTGTTAAACATCGGATTTGTATATTCATGCAGCCAGGCTGCAGCCAGGTCAGTCCAGCACCGGGACTTCTTCTACAAAGTCATTCTGTTGTGATGGATGCAGTATGTGGTTTAGCATTGTCTTGCTGTAATATGTAAGGCCTTCCTTGAAAGAGCCGTTGTCTGAATGGGAACATATGCTGTTCTAAAACCTTTGTATACTGTTCAGCATTGAACCTTTGTGCCTTTCCAGATGTGTAAACTGCCCAGGCCATAAGCACTAATGCTACCCCAATGCAATCTAAGCTCACAGACAATGATTTCTGGTAGTGTTCCTAACCCATGCAGTGATTTAAAGTACCGACTCATGTCTGTTTTTAGTGCAGCGGGCCTGAAAATCACAAACGTCTAATGTTGACCATCGCCTTTGTCCCTTACGCACAGGGATGATATTATGTACTGTAGATGGTGGGATATCCAAAATTGAGAAACATTTTTCCGAAATTGTTTCACAAGTTTTAAATGCAGTCCTTTGCAGCTTGGTGAACCTTTGCCCATCTTTGATTCTGACAGACTTTGTCTCTCTAAAAAGCTCTTTTTATACCCAGTCATGTTTTTTTATTTAGTGTCACTCAATTTTTTTCTAGCCTCAGCATCCCCACCTTTTGAGATGTGTTCCTGCCATAGAGTTGTAAATCAATCATTTTCATCAATCATTTCATCATTTTTTGAGTCAATCATTTTCTAAGATGTCTCACTTTCAACATAAAATATTTGTTTTTTTTTTCATTCATTATGAAAATCAAAATGCAGTAATGCAGTCTAGAAACCAGTTGATTTTAAAAGACGAGAACGTAGTTTTCCTGTAAGAACTCTGTATTTGCAGCAAATCATCAACATAAATGACAGAATGATAACTTTTTAATTTTTTTTGGGGAGGTTTGCCTCCCATGAACCTCTGAGAAAAGCTCTTTGCAATGCCAGCTCCTAGCTGACACTACCCCTGTGGCTGTCACTATGACAGAATGCTCCAAAATGTTTATTTATTTATTTTTCAGCCTTGATAGTGACTTCACGATGCAGTGTGTAAAACTACCACACACTGGTGTGGGTTTTCCATACATATCAGCACATTCATACATAACAGCTTGTCCTTTATTGACTTGCATTCATGGTGCAGCAATGAACTGTATTTATTGAACGTATGTGATAATATGCATCACAGAAGTATACCAATTTTTAATACAGTGTCTTATTAAGGATTAAAAGTCACATGCATTCAGTTGTGATAACTCTTGTCCTTTATGAACAGGAATTTATCTGGTTTCCCTCGAATTTTTTGATATCATGATCCACAATAAAATGTTAAAAGAGTAAAAGAGTAAAATAGCTAAAATCCACACATTAATGTTTGTATTTAAGATGCTTTTTAAATATTTTTTTAATATTTACAAAGAAACTATAAAGCTGATATAAGTGAAATATACTTCAATATTACTGTCAAATCGAGACAATGCTGTACCATATCAAACTAAATGATTCATATTTTAATCATTACACTGTGTACTGGTTTAACACCACTGATTTCCTGAAGACAGATTCAGTTGTATAAGGATTTGGTTAAAGATTTACTTGTGACACGTTTACCTTCACCACAACAATGTATTACTGTTGCAATCTTTTGTCTGGTAATAACATTTGGTTATTTAGATTTAAGTTATTTATGGAAAAAGAAAAGACAAAAGTGATATTTAGGTTCATACTGTAACTACAGTACAAACCAAAATTGATAACAAAAAGTGAATGTGCATTTCATATTTACCATCTCTTTTATCTCTTGCATGACTGTGTTCTCCATCCATGTAACTAATCTGAAATGTAAAATGAAAGTACAGCGGAGGTGTAACAGTCATCATGCACTGTGAATACTGCTGCCAGAATTAAAACAATTACATGTTATCAAGTAAAAGTAAGATACAACATCCTCAGAACACTACTGTGCATTTTAATGCTCAGTTATTGATTATTCGCTGACTTCAATGTATTTGGTGAAATGCAGAATGTGGCCTGTGTTACATTTTATGTGAATAAATAGATAAATCAGTGAATAAATAGATAAATAATAGACGGATAGAAATTGCAGGAAATGCCACATAGAATTTAATTATCTGTAGAGGATGTGTTAACTCATTTTTATATTTTTGCATGCGACAATGAGCTGTTACTGTACAAATGCAGTAATACCTTTTAGTAAAATAATATTACACAAAAATGTAATAAAATATTTTTTTAACATTAGCATTCATATTCCATCGTTGTTATTGCTTTTCACAGAGTATTGACAGTTATAATTGAATGCTTATGTGTTTACTGTAATACATGTACAGGGTTTCCAGTGTATTCAGAAAAGACACTGAAAAGACACATCCGCTCCCGATAGGTGTGCGCTTTTAACATGTTCAGTGATTCATATTACATATCTGTGTAATTATCTTATTTTGAGTTTGTTACTGTTAAAGTTGTTGTACAATTTTATACTCCTTTTATATAAAGGAGTGCCAACGATATGTTTTGAACTAGTTGAACTAACCACTGACATTTTTTATTACTCATTTACCAAGTGTGTCAATACTTATGGAACTTTACTATATGCGTGTGTTGGATCTTTATATCCCTTACTTACAGACCTACAAATATGTGTGTTGTAGTTATACTTTACTAGTTTTTAAAGTTAGGTTTAAGGCTATAATGTCAAATTAAAGTCAACTTCTATTTCTCTATGGTGTAGTGATCCACTGTTTTCGATCTGGAGTCACCAAAAAAAGCAATATTGAAATAAAAATGTATAATAAATACAATTATATTATGTAAATATCTAAAGAAAAAATATTTAATTATGTTTTGAAACACACTTATTATAACATAAATGTTCCCTTTACCTGTGCACTGATGTCTGTAGCTTCGGGGAGTCCATTTAAATCCACCATATACACGTTCATCAACAAAATGGCAACAAATCTCAAGGAGTTAGTTAATGTCCCTGCAAATGGCAAAAAAAAATTGAAACAATTATAGAATGTATCCAAGCACTCACTGTGATGCATTTTCCTACCAGACCCCCGATTTAACATATGTAATAAACACATGACATGATATAACACATAAGAGAGTACAAGTTTGAGTAAAAAGCAGATGAGAGTATGAGTTTAAGAAGTGACAGTATAAAGCAGGAGGAATATGAGTTTGAGTAGTGAGAGTATAAAGCAGGAGAGAGTATGAGTTTGAGTAGTGAGAGTATAAAGCAGGAGGGAGTATGAGTTTGAGTAGTGAGAGTATAACGCTGCAGAGAGTCTGAGTTTAAGTCATGAGAGTATGAATCAGGAGAGCGTATGAGTTTGAGTAGTGAGAGTATTAAGCAGGAGAGATTATGAGTTTGAGTAGTGAGAGCATAAAGCAGGAGAGAGTATGAGTTTGAGTAGTGAGAGTATACAGCAGGAGAGATTATGAGTTTGAGTAGTGAGAGTATAAAGCAGGAGAGAGTCTGAGTTTGAGTAGTGAGAGTATAAAGCATGAGTGAGTATGAGTTTGAGTAGTGAGAGTATAAAGCAGGAGAGATTATGAGTTTGAGTAGTGAGAGCATAAAGCAGGAGAGGCTATGAGTTTGAGTAGTGAGAGTATAAAGCAGGAGAGAGTATGAGTTTGAGTAGTGAGAGTATAAAGCAGGAGAGAGTCTGAGTTTGAGTAGTGAGAGTATAAAGCATGAGTGAGTATGAGTTTGAGTAGTGAGAGTATAAAGCAGGAGAGAGTATGAGTTTGAGTAGTGAGAGTATAAAGCAGGAGGGAGTATGAGTTTGAGTAGTGAGAGTATAACGCTGCAGAGAGTCTGAGTTTAAGTCATGAGAGTATGAATCAGGAGAGCGTATGAGTTTGAGTAGTGAGAGTATAAAGCAGGAGAGATTATGAGTTTGAGTAGTGAGAGCATAAAGCAGGAGAGAGTATGAGTTTGAGTAGTGAGAGTATACAGCAGAAGGGAGTATGAGTTTGAGTAGTGAGAGTATAAAGCAGGAGAGAGTATGAGTTTGAGTAGTGAGAGTATAAAGCATGAGTGAGTATGAGTTTGAGTAGTGAGAGTATAAAGCAGGAGAGACTATGAGTTTGAGTAGTGAGAGTATAAAGCAGGAGAGATTATGAGTTTGAGTAGTGAGAGCATAAAGCAGGAGAGGCTATGAGTTTGAGTAGTGAGAGTATAAAGCAGGAGAGAGTATGAGTTTGAGTAGTGAGAGTATAAAGCAGGAGAGAGTATGAGTTTGAGTAGTGAGAGTATAAAGCATGAGTGAGTATGAGTTTGAGTAGTGAGAGTATTAAGCAAGAGAGAGTATGAGTTTGAGTAGTGAGAGTATAAAGCAGGAGAGACTATGAGTTTGAGTAGTGAGAGTATAAAGCAGGAGGGAGTATGAGTTTGAGTCGTGAGAGGATAAAGCAGGAGGGAGTATGAGTTGGAGTAGTGAGAGTATAACGCTGCAGAGAGTCTGAGTTTAAGTAGTGAGAGTATAAAGCAGGAGAGGCTATGAGTTTGAGTAGTAAGAGTATAAAGCAGGAGAGAGTCTGAGTTTGAGTCGTGAGAGTATGAATCAGGAGAGCGTATGAGTTTGTGTAGTGAGAGTATAAAGCATGAGTGAGTATGAGTTTGAGTAGTGAGAGTATAAAGCAGGAGAGAGTATGAGTTTGAGTAGTGAGAGTATAAAGCAGGAGGGAGTATGAGTTTGAGTAGTGAGAGTATAACGCTGCAGAGAGTCTGAGTTTAAGTCATGAGAGTATGAATCAGGAGAGCGTATGAGTTTGAGTAGTGAGAGTATAAAGCAGGAGGGAGTATGAGTTTGAGTAGTGAGAGGATAAAGCAGGAGTGAGTATGAGTTTGAGTCGTGAGAGTAAAAAGCAGGAGGGAGTATGAGTTTGAGTAGTGAGAGTATAACGCTGCAGAGAGTCTGAGTTTGAGTAGTGAGAGTATAAAGCAGGAGAGGCTATGAGTTTGAGTAGTAAGAGTATAAAGCAGGAGAGAGTCTGAGTTTGAGTCGTGAGAGTATGAATCAGGAGAGCGTATGAGTTTGTGTAGTGAGAGTATAAAGCAGGAGAGAGTATGAGTTTGAGTAGTGAGAGTATAAAGCAGGAGAGACTATGAGTTTGAGTAGTGAGAGTATAAAGCAGGAGAGAGTATGAGTTTGAGTAGTGAGAGTATAAAGCAGGAGAGAGTATGAGTTTGAGTAGTGAGAGTATAAAGCAGGAGAGAGTATGAGTTTGAGTAGTGAGTTTGAGTAGTGAGAGTATAAAGCAGGAGAGAGTCTGAGTTTGAGTAGTGAGAGTATAAAGCAGGAGAGAGTATGAGTTTGAGTAGTGAGAGTATAAAGCAGGAGAGATTATGAGTTTGAGTAGTGAGAGCATAAAGCAGGAGGGAGTATGAGGTTGAGTAGTGAGAGTATACAGCAGAAGGGAGTATGAGTTTGAGTAGTGAGAGTATAAAGCAGGAGAGAGTATGAGTTTGAGTAGTGAGAGTATAAAGCAGGAGAGAGTATGAGTTTGAGTACTGAGTGAATAAAGAAGGAGAGAGTATGAGTTTGAGTAGTAGTGAGAGTATAAAGCAGGAGAGAGAGTCTGAGTTTGAGTAGTGAGAGTATAAAGCAGGAGAGAGTATGAGTTTGAGTAGTGAGAGTATAAAGCAGGAGAGAGTATGAGTTTGAGTAGTGAGAGTATAAAGCAGGAGAGAGTATGAGTTTGAGTAGTGAGAGTATACAGCAGAAGGGAGTATGAGTTTGAGTAGTGAGAGTATAAAGCAGGAGAGAGTATGAGTTTGAGTAGTGAGAGTATACAGCAGAAGGGAGTATGAGTTTGAGTAGTGAGAGTATAAAGCAGGAGAGAGTATGAGTTTGAGTAGTGAGAGTATAAAGCAGGAGAGAGTATGAGTTTGAGTAGTGAGAGTATAAAGCAGGAGAGAGTATGAGTTTGAGTAGTGAGAGTATAAAGCAGGAGAGAGTATGAGTTTGAGTAGTGAGAGTATAAAGCAGGAGAGAGTATGAGTTTCAGTAGTGAGAGTATAAAGCAGGAGAGAGTATGAGTTTCAGTAGTGAGAGTATAAAGCAGGAGAGAGTATGAGTTTGAGTAGTGAGAGTATAAAGCAGGAGAGAGTATGAGTTTGAGTAGTGAGAGTATAAAGCAGGAGACAGTCTGCATGGGATATATTTCACATTTTAAATATTGAACATGCTGTGTCTGGGTCCGAGACAAATTTGCACATTCCTGTTTTGGAGTTAAATGACTAAAATACATTGACAATACTACTAAGGTTAGCTTACCTGCTGTAGCCATGCTGCACTCTCATATTTTGGAATTCAGCTGTTTTGTCCTCTCAGGATTGGAGTTGTAGGGGTGTTGAGGGACGTCCTTTGAAGTCTGATCTTAAAAAATAAGGTGACCTAGAACAAATTTGGCATATATGTAAAACTTTTTGCTCACAAAACACACAACAGAAAAAAATATTTTCCATGTATAAATGTATTGTATTCTCAACATGAACTGCTTAAACCTCACATTACCAGCCCATTTTCAGATTTTACTTAAGTGCATGTAACAATCTCTGTACAGCATTGTGTTCCGATTCCGGTCAGATCACTTGAACCATTTTTGGAAGTGGTCAGAGATGGAAAATGAATTATGTTTGATAAATCCAACACACCAAAGTACTTATCAAACTGCAGTATGGTAAAGACACGCTGTGCACAAATTTGTTTATATGCACAATCACAAACTGAAACCTGTGTCCCCTTCCAACTGTTGGATATCAGTGTTTTGTATACGTTTACCATGTGGGGAACAGCTGCATAACCAGAACAGAACTTGTATGTATTTACGACAGGATGGAGTCCCTGGGAGAATGTTGCCTTCAAGATTCTACAGGTCATAGGTCAAACATCAGTCGGAGGAGAGATGACCATCTCTCGATAAGGATACACCCTCTTTGTAGCTTAAGAGAGTGGTGAAACAGTGTATAAAACCTCTGTGTGCCTTTGGAGAGGGGCTGTGAGAGAACTGTGATTGCCTTGAAATAAACTATTCCAGCCTTTGGTCTCCTGACTTTACCCTTGTGCGCAAGCAAGAAACAAAACTACACAACGTTCAGACTGCCTTCTGTTGTGGGAAATCACCTGCTCAGGGTGGCTTCCTTTCACTGACTGGTCACTTAAAGTCAAAAGTAAGAATGGTTGCAGGTGGGTTTTCAGGAAAGGCAGAAGGGCATAGGTGCAGGAGGAGGAGAAAAGTAGAGTGAGTGAGTGAGTGCATGAGTAAGTGAGTTAGTGAGTGAGTATATGAGTGGGAAGGATGAAGCAGTTTGGAAGATGTGAGTGAGTGTGTGAGTGAGTGAGTGAGTGAGTGAGAAGGATGAAGCAGTTTGGAAAATGTGAGTGAGTGAGTGAGTGAGTGAGTGTGTGTGTGAGTGAGTGTGTGAGTGAGTGAGTGAGTGAGTGAGTGAGTGAGTGAGTCTGTGAGTGAGTGAGTGAGTGAGTGAGTGTGTGTGTGTGAGTGAGTGAGTGAGTGAGTGAATTAGTGAGAAGGATGAAGCAGTTTGGAAGATGTGAGTGAGTGAGTGAGTGAGTGTGTGTGTGAGTGAGTGAGTGAGTGAGTGAGTGTGTGTGTGTGTGTGTGTGAGTGAGTGAGTGAGTGAGTGAGTGAATTAGTGAGAAGGATGAAGCAGTTTGGAAGATGTGAGTGAGTGAGTGAGTGTGTGTGTGAGTGAGTGAGTGAGTGAGTGAGTGAGTGTGTGAGTGAGTGAGTGAGTGAGTGAGTGAGTGAGTGAGTGAGTGTGTGAGTGAGTGTGTGAGTGAGTGATTGAGTGAGTGAGTGAGTGTGTGAGTGAGTGAGTGAGTGAGTGAGAAGGATGAAGCAGTTTGGAAGATGTGAGTGAGTGTGTGAGTGAGTGAGAGAGTGAGTGAGTGAGAGAAGGATGAAGCAGTTTGGAAGATGTGAGTGAGTGAGTGTGTGAGTGAGTGAATTAGTGAGAAGGATGAAGCAGTTTGGAAGATGTGAGTGAGTTAGTGAGTGAGTGAGTGAGAAGGATGAAGCAGTTTGGAAGATGTGAGTGAGTGAGTGAGTGAGTGAGTGGGAAGGATGAAGCAGTTTGGAAGATGTGAGTGAGTGTGTGAGTGAGTGTGTGTGTGTGTGTGAGTGAGTGAGTGTGTGAGTGAGTGAGTGAGAAGGATGAAGCAGTTTGGAAGATGTGAGTGAGTGAGTGAGTGAGTGTGTGTGTGTGTGTGAGTGAGTGAATTAGTGAGAAGGATGAAGCAGTTTGGAAGATGTGAGTGAGTGAGTGAGTGTGTGTGTGAGTGAGTGAGTGAGTGTGTGTGTGAGTGAGTAAGTGAGTGAGTGAGTGAGTGTGTGAGTGAGTGAGTGAGTGTGTGAGTTAATGAGTGAGTGAGTGAGTGAGTGAGAAGGATGAAGCAGTTTGGAAGATGTCAGTGAGTTAGTGAGTGAGTGAGTGAGTGAGAAGGATGAAGCAGTTTGGAAGATGTGAGTGAGTGAGTGAGTGAGTGAGTGTGTGAGTGAGTGAGTGAGTGAGAAGGATGAAGCAGTTTGGAAGATGTGTGTGAGTGAGTGAGTGAGTGAGAAGGATGAAGCAGTTTGGAAGATGTGAGTGAGTTAGTGAGTGAGTGAGTGAGAAGGATGAAGCAGTTTGGAAGATGTGAGTGAGTGAGTGAGTGTGTGAGTGAGTGAGTGAGTGAGTGAGTGAGTGAGTGAGTGAGAAGGATGAAGCAGTTTGGAAGATGTGAGTGAGTGAGTGTGTGAGTGAGTGAGAAGGATGAAGCAGTTTGGAAGATGTGAGTGAGTGAGTGGGTGAGTGAGTGAGTGGGTGAGTGAGTGAGTGATTGAGTGAGTGAGAAGGATGAAGCAGTTTGAAAGATGTGAGTGAGTGAATGAGTGTCTGAGTGAGTGAGTGAGTGAGTGAGTGAATTAGTGAGTGAGTGAGTGTGTGTGTGAGTGAGTGAGTGAGAAGGATGAAGCAGTTTGGAAGATGTGAGTGAGTGAGTGAGTGAGTGTGTGTGTGAGTGAGTGGGTGAGTGAGTGAGTGATTGAGTGAGTGAGTGAGAAGGATGAAGCAGTTTGGAAGATGTGAGTGAGTGAATGAGTGTCTGAGTGAGTGAGTGAGTGAGTGTGAGCTCAAAAGAACACACAGAATAATACACACATCGTTTTCTATTAAATATGGTGCATACCTTATTATCTACTTCTCCAGCCTCTGTCGAAAAAAAACGGATGGCGGTCTCTGACATTGCATCGGTTATCGTAGTTTAAATACGTATAAATATGTAGTATTATTTCTTTTATTTACAAAACCATAAAATGAAGTTCATTCAAAGCAGGAGTATAGAAGGCACAATCTTTAAACCATGTTTATGATGTTAGATAAGCTTTAAATAAAGGCAAAAACTGATTAGTATTTAGCTTTTTAGAAGAAAAACACGCCTGCATGTCTTACCTTGTTTCAGTCCAAGTCCATCTATTTTAAGCCGACACTGATCATTTGTTGCAGGTTTGTAGAGCTTGCAGAACTAGTTTGGATTCCTCAACTGCTTCCTTGTTCGTTCGCGAATGTCAGTAGAGAATGCGTTGCACAGTTATGTGTACAGGTTAAATATATTTGACTTGTTTTATCCGCAGCGGAGAAAATAAGTATTTGATACACTGCTGATTTTGCAGGTTTTCTTTACAAAGAATGGAGAGGTCTGTAAGTTTTATCATAGGTACTCTTCAACTGTTAGAGACAGGATCTTAAAAATAAATCCAGAAAATCACACTGTATTATTTTTAAATAAATAATTTACGTTTTATTGCATGAAATAAGTATTTGATACAGTAGATAAACAGGACTTTTATTTAGTATTTAGTACAGAAACCTTTGTTTGCAGTTACAGAGGTCAGATGTTTCTTGTATTTCTTGACCAAGTTTGCACACACTGCAGCAGGGATTTTGGCCCTCTTCTCCATACAGATCTTCTCCAGGCTGTGTGTGTTTCGGGTCATTGTCATGTTGGAAGATCCAGCCATGACCCATCTTCAATGCTCTTACTGAGGGAAGAAAGTTTCTGGCCAAAATCTCATGACCCCATCCTCCCTTCAGTATGGTGCAGTCGTCCTGTCCCCTTTACAGAAAAGCTCCCCCAAAGTATGATGTTTCCACCCCCATGCTTCACGGTTGGGACAGTGTTATTGGGGTTGTATTCATCCTTCCCCCATGCCTCCTCTGGATCATCCAGATGGTCATTGGCAATTTTCAAACAGGCCTGGACATGTGCTGGCATGGGCAGGGGGATCATGCTCTGCAGGATTTTAAACCATGACGGCGTAGTGTGTTACTAATGGTCCTCTTCGAGACTGTGGTCCCAGCTCTCTTCTGGTCATTGACCAGGTCCTCCCGTGTAGTTCTGGGCTGATTCCTGACCTCTCAGAATCATCCTTACCCCATGAGGTGAGATCTTGCATTGAGCCCCAGATCGAGGTTGATGGACAGTCATCTTGTGTTTCTTCCATTTTCTAATAATTGCGCCAACAGTTGTTGCCTTCTCACCAAGCTGCTTGCCTACTGTCCTGTAGCCCATCCCAGCCTTGTGCAGGTCTACAGTTTTGTTCCTGGTGTCCTTAGAAAGCTCTTTGGTCTTGGCCATGGTGGAGAGGTTAGTGTGATTGATTAAGTGTGTGGACAGGTGTCTTTTATACAGGTAACAAGTTCAAACAGGTGCAATTACTACAGGTAATGAGTGCAGAATAGGAGGCTTCTTAAAGACAGGTCTGTGAGAGCCAGAATTCTTGCTGGTTTGTAGATGCTTGGTATGGTATGGTAAATACTTATTTCATACAATGAAATGCAAATTAATTATTTAAAAATCATACAACGCAGACCATTACAATGACTGCTCCTAACACCTTTGCCAAAGACTGCAATGGTGTCAAGCCAGACTGTCATGTAGCATCATGGAGTGCCACAAGATGGCAGAGTCTCGCTTTTCTCTTGTTATAGATGAACAATGAGGCTGTGTGTTGAGGCACCATGGTCAGCTACAAGATAAATAGTTTGTTGTAATGTGTCACGTTTCCAGAAGGCCTGGTCTCTACTTCAACCCCTATAGCAAAATCTACAGGAACTATATGAGGATATTTAGTCTGTATAGGATTTAATATCACAGAATATTGCCTATATCATGTGTCATTCTGCTCACTGAGCTCACTGAGCCCACCCAAAGCTGTGTATAGGGATGCACGCGGAGTCAGAACTGCGGCCTCATTTATTTATTGCTGTGCTGTGTGGTAAAAGACAGAATAGTTTGTCATTGTCAGTGAGAAGGCACAATCGGAGACTCCTGAGATGATAAGAGCACATGTTTCCAGTACCTCAGTAAAGGCTCAGCAACATTGCCTCTCTCACTCCACAGCAAAGCACACTTACACAACCACAAAATTTAGAGGCACACTTATAACAATCAAATCTGGGGCTTTTTATGAACATTTACCACTTTTCAGTGCTTAATACTGGTTTTGTTGATCAGCTTTACAATAATCTCTCTTCAGCTCTCATTGCAGACTGAAACAGAGAGCATGAACCCTAGAGTCATGAACACCTCCTAACGAGACAGCGCTGCTTTTCAATAGAGACTGTTAGACCTTCTTTTCTAACACATTTTCTGTGTTAATTTTTTTTTTATTCTTTGTTGTAAATTAT
Organism: Prochilodus magdalenae; assembly: GCA_024036415.1. Classification (NCBI taxonomy): domain Eukaryota; kingdom Metazoa; phylum Chordata; class Actinopteri; order Characiformes; family Prochilodontidae; genus Prochilodus; species Prochilodus magdalenae. The sequence goes on along the minus strand of JAMWET010000169.1, from coordinate 124,089 downwards.
AAACCATTTTACCTGGTGCAGATTTATATAAAATAAAAATAAATAACATTTTACCTCTCCTACATCTGCAGTCCGGGGCTGGCAAAGCATCTCAGGAAAGAAAACTTAACATAGTATAGTATCTATAGTTTTTAGTCAAATTAACGCCTAAATATTAGTAATGATGACAAAGTATTTGTCATGGAATGTTTACATTACTTAGGCTATACATATTATAAGTCATTTGCATTTGGAGGACATACTATTCTATTCACTAGCTGATTAGATAAACTGGTTTACACTGAACACCTGTTTTTAGTGATGTCATTCTTACAGCTGGGTCTATTTTAAACAAAGTGATGAGAGACAAGAGTAGGTTCCTCATTGTCAGCATTCCTTTTATATCTTGCATATTTGAGGCCAACGTTTTGTTTCAGCCTGCGTAACTCTGTTACCATAAACAGTAGAGTAGATGTAGGAGTTGGTGTCATATACAGATAAGTAAATTGATATGAAGAATATGTTTAGCTTCTGTAGCCCAGTGGGCTGCGACAGTAGATAGCAGAGGCGGGTGTAACTCACATATGTGCAAGTCCCATGTATGTCTCAAGTCCCAAGTTAATGTCGGAAAATTCAAGCAATTCAATTCAATCCTGCTATAAGATAAGAAAGTCTTACGTCAAGTCATATACAGTTATGATGCTTTAACTCCAGTTTCCACATTTAAAACATTTGGTGGTCATAAAGAGTTGAACTTCTTTTTGACATGAACAAATAGTGTTTTATTTCTTCTTGGCCTTTAACTCATCTGTTGAAGGTGTTTTTATGACACCGCTTCATTGTTTTCCTGTTACTGTGCACAAAAAGCCAGAGCCAAACAGTCATGTGAAAAAAATACGATAGCAGATTGGTAATACACAGGTAATGATATGGTCATTTTATGGTAACAAACTGTGTTTAATCAATAATTAAATGTCAATTTCCTAGTTGTTACTAAATGATAAATGATAAATTATAGTGAGTGTTAACAAGGCTATTATGAAATGAAAAATAATGCTAACAAAATGTACTTACCTAAAAATTGCCTGCATATTTTAAAGTTTTTTGTACATAATAAGTGAGAAATTGTAGTGGTAACAAGGTATTAATGTAATAGAATCACAATGGTAACAAGTACATTCCTATATATATATATATATATATATATATATATATATATATATATATATATATATATATATATATATATATATATACATTTTCTAGTCATTAATAAATGAAAATATAGCCATTGTATCAGTATTTAGTAATAAAATTATAAAATAAGTGATAACAGGTTTTATTAACATAACATAATAATTAACATAAAATGACCGGCTTATTGTATTGTTCTTATTAAATATTAAGAACGAATAATAACTGGGTAAATGTATATAATATATACAGTATCTTACAAATGTGAGAACACCCCCCACATTTTTGTAAATATTTTATTATATCTGTAGTCAGTGTACAGCCTGTACAACAGAGTAAATTTGCAGTGCTCTCAAAGTAACTCACAGCCATTAATGTCTAATCCTCTGGCAACGAAAGTGAGTACACCCCTAAGTGAACATGGCCAAATTGTGCCCAGTTAGCCATTTCCCCTCCCTGGTGTCATGTGACTCGTTAGTGTCACAAGGTCTCCGGTGTGAATGGGGAACGGGTGTGGTAAATTCTGTGTTATCGCTCTCACACATCTCTCATGCTGGTCACTGAAAGTTCAACATGGCACGCCATGGCAAAGAACTCTCTGAGGATCTGAAAAAAGAAGTGTTTGAAGTTTGAAGAAGTGAGTCCTGCCAGTATTGTATGAAATTGGTCTGCAGGGCTGTCGCCCCAGAAGGAAGCCTCTTCTAAAGATGATGCAAACAGTTTGCTGAAGACAAGTAGACTAAGGACATGGATTACTGGAACAATGTCCTGTGGTGTGATGAGACCAAGATAAACGTCTTTGGTTCTGATAGTGTCAAGGCTGCACCCAGGTGAGGAGTACAAAGACAAGTATGTCTTGCCTACAGTCAAGCATGGTGGTAGGAGTGTCATGGTTTGGAACTGCATGAGCCAGCTGTGGGGAGCTGCAGTTAATTGAGGGAACCATGAGTGCCAACATGTACTGAAAAAGAGCACAATCCCCTTCCTTCAGAAACTGGGCCACAGGGCTATATTCCAACATGATTACCACCCCAAACACACCATCAAGACAACCACTGCCTTGCTGAAGAAACTGAGGGTAAAGGTGCAGGACTGGCTAAACATATCTTTAGACCTAAACGCTATTGACCATCTGTGGGGTATCTTCAACCAGAAGGTCTAAAACTTCCACCAGCTGTGTGGAAGAGGATTCAAGTGGCAACATGTGAAGCTCCAGTGAACTTCATGCCCAAGAGAGTTAAGGCGGTTCTGGAAAATAATGGTGGGTAGGTAATTGTTAGCTAAGTACAACTTGTTACTTTTATTTTACCATTTCATAATAGCCTTGTTAACACTGTACACATTATTTAGTAACAACTAGGAAATTGGCATTTAAAACATGATTTGTTACCATCAAATGACCATTTCATTATCTACTTATTACCGATCTGTAGAGTGCTACCAAAGTGACTATACCACTAATAAAACCTTTTCTGTTTAGTATGCTCCTGTTTGCTTAAGTGGTATTACCACAGTCAAATCCAAGAAGTTCTCCGGCTTTTAGAAGAGAAGGTTGAAGGTGCATATAAATCAGGGAGGGAATATAGAACATTTCGAAACCAGCCATTCTACTGTCCACAAAATAATTTAGTGGACAGTAACGACGAATTGACGGTTGATATTGGTTGTGGTGGTCGGGTCACTGATGCTTGACCTACACACCCTCCATATCGCTGTTCTCTCTTTACTACTTTCATCCACATCACAGTCCTCTAATTTTGCACGCATGGCAACAGAAATCACCCAATTATGTTTGAACAAAAATCCCTAAACAATCCCTAACTTCGAGTCATCTGCCCTAAGTCTAAGTCAAGTCTCAAGTCATGAATGCCAAGTCTAAGTCAAGGTGAGTCTTTTATCTGTGTTAGTCAAGCAATTCTCAAACCTTTGACTTTGTGACTCCAGTCCAACTCGAGTCAAGTCATGTGACTCGAGTCCCTCAACTGTGGTAGAGAGTTTGGAACATTGGTGGCAGTAGTTTATTCGTGTATGATTAATACATTCATAAATAAATACATTTTAGACCTAATTAAGCAGGACCATGCCAAGGTATAAATTGTTGTAGTATCCGACACTCACACCCTTTTTTCTCAGTTTATGGATTTATATACAGTGATGTGAAGAAGTGTTTGCCCTCTTCATGATTTCTTATTTTTTTGCATGTTTGTCACTCTTAAATGTTTCAGATCATCAAACAAATTTAAATATTAGTCAAAGACAACACAAGTAAACACAAAATGCAGTTTTTAAATGAAGATTTTTATTATTAAAGGAGAAAAAAATTCCAAACTTACATGGCCCTGTGTGAAAAAAGTGTTTGTAATGAACTTGTAATGGCTGTAATTACAAGTCAGAAGAAATGTGATTTCTGCACACTACACATGTGAAACAGGTGTGACTGTATGGGTAAACGTTTTGCCCCAAGACAAGAACTGACAAAAACTAGTGTGGCAGAACCCAGGCAGACACTTAACGTTACTAGGGCAACACAGTATAAACAAAGCAAAGACTGTAAAGCACAGGAGTAGGAAACTCTGACCGTAATAGACCAATTTCATATTCCCAGAGGGTCACAGGTAAAACAGTCCTTGTTGCTGTATGGGGTGTGACAGGCTGCAAATTAAAAGGACATTGTACAGTTCCCTTTGGGAAACTGGAGGCTACATGTGTTCATGGGTCTGTAGTTTTTACACACACACACACACACACACACACACACACACACACACACACACTGCTTTTGAAGCCCCTTAATGTGTATATATAATTCAATGTGTATTCATAACAAAGCCGTGACAAAAAATAAACACAATGTGTGTGGAAAGTTACAGTTTTCCTTTCATAAACAAAATAAGTAGAATGCAAATATTTATATAAGATATAGCAACAGCATGTGACAGTGGAACTGCTTTATGCAATGCATACAATGAGAGCAAAACAATACGTGGTATATATGTTTTTTATTATTTTATAATCATGTGACATTATGGATTTGTTTTCTTGCGAGGATGAATATGATTGTATCCTTTTGCTTTTGTTTACACCATTTGCAATACATATTTCATGTCCTTTAATGCATGCTGTTACTGTATGCAAACTAATGGCTATATGTTAAAAAGTAAAAAGTGTACAAAAGTAAAAAAAAAAGAAACATGTACATATATTATTTTATGATGTTTCATATGAAGAATTCTCAATAGGAATATCAATAAAAACATAATTTTCATGTATATTTTTACAATTTATACAGCAAAGCATTAAACTGTTTGGTCAGGCAGTGGGTTGCACTAGGTATTAATAAATGTGTCTGACTCGTTTACAGATGAAGTTGGTAATCCACTGTTAGATGATACGTTGTACTCATCTGCAAAGAACAGGGATTGGTTAGATGCCATGTTACAATGCAGGAAGCTATCAGACTGGATGCAATACAACACTGGAACTATGGCAGGAATAATGGCATAGCATAGAGGATAAAACCTTCTAATGGAACATTTGAGATAACATACATTTTTTAACAAGTGTACTGGACAAGACCCGCAGATGATAGAATGCGCTATGCTTTAACATAAAAGCTGTTTAATAAAACAATTAGCCTAACAGTATTTAGAGTAAATACTAAATACTTCTAAACTAGGTTTTTCTCCTGCTTGTCTGGGGTGGAAATATATCGCTATACAGGGCATAATATCCCATTACTCCTTGGAAATTAATAGAATATGTGTCTACCTCAAATGTTATCAATGCAGTATTGGGTATTTTTGCTAGTTTTGCTTTCCTCTAATACTCACTGTACTGAGTGATGTATTTTCAAGTGTTGTATCAGGTTAGCAAGGTTCTAACTCTTTGCTACCACATGAGGCACGTTAGTTTTACGAGTTTCACAAATAGTCTTATCTCAGTTAGGTATGGTAGAAATGCAACAAAATCCAATACAGAGTTTCTGCAGTTTCTGCAGGTCAGCAGTTTTAGCCCAGTAGTCAAAAGTCAAAAGTGCTGTATTTTCATTTAGTTGAAGTGGGGAACCGCATGGTCATGTGACCAAGGGACCTCACACAGGGCTGCAGCAAAATACTGCTCATATGTTTTGATCACCAACCACATATTTGGGCTGAACATTTGCTGATGCAGATAAATAGCCAATCGCTCCTCTCATCTCTAGTTTACAGTAACATCGTTGATATCCAGAGAAGCTGAGATTTACAGAGATACTATTAATAACAACAATAATAATAATACAGTTTTTCTCCCTTCAATTTTTAGGTGAACCCCAATTCTGAAATAACTGCAGCAAGACACCTCGAAAACACTGATATATTCCAATATGAAGAGAAGATTCAAATTTCATGAGAGATAAAACTGCACCCGTCAGCTACTTACTTCTACGTCGCCTCCTATTAAACAATCCCCCTCCAGTGGATGATGATACGCCGGCGCTGGTAGTCTATAATTTTGAAGGAGACAAGAAACATGGTTCAAAAAAAGTCTGTTACAACCTTTATGGAAATGGCATGATCTGATATGATCTAAAGTTCACCTTGGTTTGAGCCGAGCTACTACTCCTTGGAGTCAGTTTTCCTGCCAGCTCCTTACGAATCTGTCATAATAAAACAATTCAGTATTTCTTCAGAGCATGTTTTGAATAGTCAGTTTGAAACTTTGACCTACATAAATGACTTCAGCAATGAAAAGATGTCAAAGAGAGAACTCATACCTTACTATCCATCAGAATTCCAAACACAAAAACAAAGAAACCCTTTGAAGAGATGAATGAAACAATTTGTATCATCAAACAGGTCAAACATCTTCATAGTAACACAATTACAGAATCTATGGAAGCCTATTACCTCCAGCCAGTGGAGAAAATGTGCTTGTTTTTGGCAACAGTAGGTAACAGATGTCTTACTAATTGCTCTTAAATGCATTTTTTTCCTAAATGTATTACACAATTTAACTTATATTAAATTAATGGCTTATTTTCTCATTTTGTCTTTGCTATTATTAAAAACTTTTTTTTAAAAAAGTATTGATATTTTAACTTAAATATATTATATATATTTTTGAAATACATTAAATATATTTTAAAGATAATTTAAGAGTTATTACACTTTGAGAAGGTGAGTCATTGTTTCATGGCAAGTCAAGAGAAAATGATAAAAAAAGGGAAATAGATGTGTTACAAGGTTAGTCATCTTTTTTTTGTTGACCAGCATAGTTGACTAACATGTGTCATTAGCTTGTCACACTAAGTGCCCATAACAAGCAAATAAGTCATTAATTAACACATCAGAATTACAAGAATGAAGAATTTTGTCAAATAGGAGTAGGAAAAAAAGAACTGGTTGAAATGAGTGTACATGTACAACAGATATGACATAGTAACATTAAAGCTATTTTAAACTGCAAATAGTTTAAGTGTATTTCCAGAGTCGTGATTTAGGTTACAACAAACATGTGAGTAGTACCTGCAGTGAATTGAGGAGTGCAAACACAATGTGGATCCCTAAAGCAGGTGATACCATGGTCCCGATGCCAAATGCCCAGGTCAGGCCAAAGAGAGGTGTTAAAATGGCCACACATCTGGCAATAACCACTAAGGCATGTTTCTCATCTGGCTGATTCGTGGCACCAACTCCCCTCCTCAACATTTTACAAACAACCACAAGGAGCACCAGGAAGTTTATAGCCACAATGGTCAGAGCAGGAATCACAAACGCCAGAAGGGCCTTAGTTTTGATCCAGTTTAGCCAACAGGCATTCTGTTCCTGGATGTATCCCCCACCTCCAGCCGTCGATGCCACAGTGATGACGGCTGTAAGTAGCGGAGCCACATAGCCTATAGCGAATGCTATGACCATCATCACAGCCTTGGATGTTCTAGAAAACACCATAACGGTGCGGTAGAAGAGCAGGAGAGCTGAGAACAACATCCAGAAGAAGAGAGCAAGGTAAAAGAAGTGCATGAAGAATGTTGCTGCAGTGCAGGGGCCCACTGGAGTCATCTCTCCTTCTTTAACAATAGCTGCTCCAATGATGAAACATATATCCGCAGCCAAGAGGGACAGAGCGATGTTGACAATGGAGACATGGCGCATGAAGGCTGTTTCATTCCTGGTCAGTGGTTTCCATACAATGATCTCAATAATGAGGCCCAAAATTAAGCAGATCATTGAGATGCCGACACCAATAAATGTTATAAAGGCTAAAGCAAGACTGTCTACAAAAAATGGTGACATCAGTAAGGAGAATGAGGTTGTGTGGTTGCATTCACACTTAAACTTGCCAGTTTCATTTAAAGGCTTTACTTCACATCCAGTTGAGTCCCATCCTCCAATCCCATCCAAAAGACTGAAGTTCCAGAAGACACACTGAGGGCTTGTCAATGATGTATTTCTAACATCAAAGGTAAGTGAGATGTTGTAAACTGTATTGTTCACGATGACTGCAACCACGTCTCCATTGATGCTGGCTTTGGTCGTACTCTCGTTGTATGTTGTATTTCGAACAGGCAACACATTGTCAAAAGTTAAGAAAGCTATGGTGGTGATAAAAGTCTGTCCATTAAACTCTGGGATCTCTATCTGTGTAGATGAATTGATGCCAAATGTTCCAAAAAATGGACCACTAGTGCTAGTTCTGTTCAACTGTGTGCTGTTTGTTGTTATCGTAAAGGTCTCATCTGTTAGTGTGCTTCCCATATCCTCAGTAGATTTCAGCAGTTCAGAGCTTGCACCCTGAGATGAGGAGTGATTATTCAACGTCTGCCATGTGTCCTGAGCATTTGTTGACCCAATGACGTCCAGTGTTTTTAGGAAATTCTTAAAAAGGAAATATTGATTAAATACTGCACACCAGAGAAATCTAATTTATCAAATGTAATATGATGCACAAAACACAACAAATATGCTCAATTCAGATACATACCGTCATAATGGGTTGGTCAACCAGAAATAATTGTGAGACATTGGCAATAGTTTTTAGCAATTCAACAGTTGTAAGCATATTTAGAGGGGACCCTGTGATCTGATCAGCAAATGTTGCAGTGACATTTTGGAGATCAGCCATAAACTGTGGAACACCTTCAGGCTGTAAATTCTACAAAAAAAGCACAACGGTTTATTATGCACAATCCAAACATTTATTTTAGTGCAGTGGCTCATTTCTAAATATAAATAAGCACCAACCAGAGCGTTAACATACCTTAGCTATTCCCAACAGGTTTTGGAGAGCACGCAAAATACAGGTGCTATTCAAAGTGGTCCAGTCTCCTCCGATTGCTGTGTTGTATGTACACTTAGCCGTTACAATGCCAACACTATCGGCATCACAAGGACCAGTCTGTATGTTATCTAACTCTCCTGCTCCAAATTGATCATTGTAACAGTAGGAATCTGCGTGAGGGGGTCAGGGGAGGTGTTAAATAGATGAAAGGTGGCAAACAAACTTGTCCAAACATCAAAATGTTCTTTCATTTCATTGAACTATTAAACTACATACACATCTCTACTACAAAATGAAATTCACTTTACATCAGGTGTCTGCCATGTGAGAACAATTCAGCCAAAACTGCTGTAAGTGGTAATTTTACAACATTCCCGAAAGCAAACATATATCGGGCCACTGGTTTGATCAGGTCAGCACTCCACTGATTGCTTGCCACTGCTGGTCCATCTTCAGAGCACTCAGAAAATTGCCAAACGCACAAGATCTAATTCGTTTTTAAGCTTCTTAAGCTGATTGGAAAAGCACACAGACTTTTATTTTGGAAAATACTAAGACAAATAAATACAGTTACAAATATTACAAAGCCTGATATAAAATTATTTCATTAAAATGTTGCTGAAACTAAAAATAAACTTAATAAGCAAATTTATTAAGTTAATGAACAATAGGAGTGAAGAGAAAATGAATAAATTGAACTGTGAGTGAAAAACAAGCAATGAAAAATGCAATTTCTTCCAAGACACTGCTTAACCACTGGTGGGGGGCCCGAAAAATGGTGGTCAAACTGATGAACTAACAGTGGGAAATAGTCAACAGGGTGCCTTTCTTATGATGTTAGCTTCTTAATAAAAATTCCTGTTTCACCTTAAACAGTGCAGCAGTTCCACACTAGCATCTGTACAGGTGTCTGAATGTGACTACAGCTAAGACGTAGGCCTGTGATCAATCTGGGTAGGCCTACTCATGGATACTCCATTGGTTTCATCTCATTGTTAGCCACTATATGAGACTCAATTACAATGAACACGTGGGCTGTATCGCTTGAGTTGGGGTCCACCCCAGATAAGTACAGGGTTTTGGGTTTAACATTCATGACTGAGCTTTCTTGTACTTATATGTTTATAAGCTTATACATGAGCTTACACCATGTGGCTAAAAACATCCAGAATATTTGAAAGTGTGCTTGTGATGGCTATACTGGTATACTGGGACTTTCTTTGCAACTGTAAAACATAAGACAGTGATCAGATACATGCACATCTACATTAACTTGCCTAATGTTTTTAAAACCTATTACAATTTACCCTGGTTTAGGTTCTGCCCCATACTCCCTTACTTACTAACAATGCATGCATCTGTCCCTGCAGTCCATGCATCTGTTCATCTAGAAACTCGGGTTACTATTTACAGTTTTGCTACAGTGTGTCATAAGATGTATAAAAACAACTCACTTTTGGAAGTCACATTTATTGTAACATCATTTGAAGAGTAGATGTCTCCACTGGATTCCCTGACTTGCCATGTGAAGGTTAAAATTGTGTCACTGTTCCTGCAGCTCTCTCCCACATTGCTACCTGGGTATGTATAGGTGTTACATCCTGTCTGTTTGCCTGCACAAAAGGAGCAAGTGGCTTCATGAAAAAGAACCTTTAAAGCAATCAATGGACAAATGTTAAAATGTTCTGTTACTGCATACACTGAACCAGTACAAAACACTATAAGGAAATGTAAAAAATCTGATAAGACAAGATTAAACTAAAAGAGCCAGTGCAGATGTTCACACTGTCATCTATAAGAAATCAAGCTTTAGGGCAGGTTGGTGGATGAGCATGAGTGGATCAATCGCTTATAGGGGAGTTCATGTGCAGTCTCTTAAGATGAGAGAAAACGGTTACAGTTACGAGCCAGTGTATGTTTCTGGAGACACCACATGATCCATTATTTTTTCCAATTTTGTTTTATACAAGATTTCAAATGTACAGGGGCCTACATGGTCGTATTCTGCAATTCATAACAGATCACACCATTTCAAGAGGTTTGAATCTAGTCCAGCACCCACACTGTCTAATTACGGAGCTAAGCTGTTGTAACGTGCAGAATATCACTTGGCATTGTCATGGTAAAGCATAGGCTTCCCTGGAATGGTTTAGAATGCAGCATATGGTGCAACTAAGTGTGTATTTAAATTTCAGTATTAACAGAGACCTTGCAGAAGTGCAAATTACTCATTCAGTAAGCATTAATATAGCTCCAAGCCATCACATGCTTTTGACAGGTTTTTGAATTTTATACTGGTAACTATCTCTTCTTCTCTTCTTCAACCCATAGAACACAATGTCCATTATTTCTATAAACAACCTGAAAGACTGACTCGTCAAACCCCATCACATGTTTCCAAAGCACATCAATCCATTTCATATAAGGTTATAAAAGAAACTGAATGAGTTTCTGGGCATTGTTGACATGTATCTTCCACCTTGCAGAGTATGATGCTGAGCATAAACTAATGCAGGTAATGCAGTGATTTTGTTCAGTTTCAGTTTCAGTTTCAGTTAATCTACTCAAACAAAGTTAATGTGTTGGTTGTTTGTGTTAATAACCTGTTAGTTCCAAAATTCCAGTTGATTCTTTCAGTCCCCACTGAATTGTATAGTTGCTATCAGCACAGCACTGGAGAGTGATTGAGGAATTATCACATTTCAAAGTCTTTGAAGTGTTTACATTGACATTTGGAAATGGCAGAACAGTCATTCGTTGCCAGATTATGTACGGCATGAGGTTTACATTTGTTCTGCATGCATATTTACCTGCAAAGGTGAAGAGAAAATATTATTAAAGTGACAAAAAATCAAATATATTCAGAAAATAAATTGTATAAACAAAGAACAGGGTTGGGTTCGAAACTATGCAGTGAGACTAAATCTAGGCTGTGGTACACAGCCAATTATACACAGTCAATGGTCTCTCAGTTCTACTCAGAAGAACAGAGTAAAGTCAGTATATACACACTTTAGTGTTGCTTTAGTTTTTGGTCTATTTTCCAGTGGGAAAATGGTTGTGATTGTGTGTTAATGAATGGGTTAAAATCACACAGTGCATGCCTGTCAGCAGTATGCCATGGAAGAATCTTAAACTGCCATCATGAGCAATACTTTGCTGTGCAAGCAGACCCTCGTTCACTGCCAGCCACAGCCTAGTTTGTTTGTTATTTGCATGGCAACATACATCTAACATTATATGGTATCATGTGATATCGGATGATGTTATCAGTGCATCTGTATCTCACCTGAAGCATAAAAGTGTTAGAAATGAATCACGGCTTACCACTGTCCCCATCACTGGTGCTCGTTACAGTGATTGTTTTTCCGTTATTACTAATTACATATTTTCTTCCGGTTTCAAGAGAGACATCATTCATACTCCAACTTATACCGCCAACACTTGAGTCTGGAGGATTGCAGGTCAAAACCATATTTTTCCCAGGGTATATGTTGCCCTTGCTTTGATCATATAAGCCATTTTCCACTAAAAAAAAATCCGAAGTCAATAGGTTACCTTTGTGTAGTACATTTATCTGTGTGCTAATAATATAATAGTAATATAATAATAGAAATAATCTAGTTCTTATTTCTAATGAGCATTAATATAATAATTATGCAGGCCACCTGCATAATTTGCAACTTCACAGGAGGATGAAGCTTTCTTAGGTTGGAGTGGAGATTTTTTAGTAAGCAATTTTGAAATAATTGTGAAAGAATCACTTTCAATGGCAGCGATATCTATCAATTTTTAAATTATTTTTCAACATAACAAAATAAAAAAAAACAATAAAACGCAAACCTTGACCTTACCAGTTTGAGCAAATCCACTCACTTCATATCCTTTTTCACTGAGAATAGATGCTAATACTTGGTTTGCTGCACTAAAATCGAGTGTATTACTTGTTGTTACAATTGAAAAGTCTGATATCACACTGCCAGGCCTGATGAAAAAATAAACACAGAACATCATTCAGATATTTTCAAATATTTTAGGTGCAGTTAGATACTTGGTCTTTTTAGTGCCACTCAAGAATTTGAGCACTGAAAGTATAAATATACTTAAAAAAATAGTTAGACTATTCATTTAAAATTTTAATTTATGGTTAAACTACACTGCTCAAAAAAATAAAGGGAACACTTTGAAAACACATCAGATCTTAATGAGAAAAAAATCATGCAGAATATCTTTCCTCATATACACTGGGTAATGTGTTAGGAACGTAAGGATGCCACATCGTTTGATGGAAATGAAAATGATCACCCCACAAAGGGTTGAATTCAAAGACACCCTGAAAATCAAAGTGAAAAAATTATGCAGCAGGCTCGTCCATTTAACCAACATTCCATTGCAGCAACTCAAAATGGTACTCAGTAGTTTGTATGGCCCCCACACGTTGTATGCAATGTGGGGGCATTCTCCTAATGAGACGATGGATGGTGTCCTGGGGGATCTCCTCCCAGATCAGGACCAGGGCATCACTGAGCTCCTGGACTGTCTGAAGTGCACCCTGGTGGCGTCGGATGGACCGAAACATAATGTCCCAGAGGTGTTCTATTGGATTTAGGTCAGGCGAGCCGGTGGGCCAGTCAATGGTATCAATTCCTTCACTCTCCAAGAACTGCCTGCATACTCTCGCCACATGAGGCCGGGCATTGTTGTGCACCAGGAGGAACCCAGGACCCACTGCACCAGCGTAGGGTCTGACAACGGGTCCAAGGATTTCATCCTGATACCTAATAGCAGTCAGGGTGCCGTTGTCTAACCTGTAGAGACCTGTGCGTCCTTCCAGGGATATGCCTCCCCAGACCATCACTGACCCACCACCAAACCAGTACAGGGCCCACTACAGGACGTCGGGCCCTCAGGCCGCCCTCATGAGGCCTGTTTCTGATTGTTTGGTCAGACACATTCACAACAGTAGGGCTCTGGCAGTGCTCATCCTGGTCCTCCTTGCACAAAGGAGCAGATACCGGTCCTGCTGAGGGGTTAAGGAACTCCTACGGCCTTGTCCAGCTCTCCTAGAGTAACTGCCTGTCTTCTGGAATCTCCACCGTACTCTCAAGACTGTGCTGGGAGACACAGCAAACCTTGTGGCCATCCTTCAGTAGTTGGGCTACCTGTGCAACCTCTGTAATTTCATTAACACCAAAGCAGCTGAAACTGATTAACGGCCCTCCCTACTACTTAACTGACCAGATCAATATCCCTGAAGGTGAACTGAGTTGATGCTATACTCTGATTAAAAAGTGTTCCCTTTATTTTTTGAGCAGTGTAGATAAACATCCTTACCTGAACTGAATGACTTTCACAGAACCAGGTTTGTACGAAAGAAGTGCACTGCGGTAAGCCTTATCAACCTGTAAAAAGACTTTTATTATTAAGAGTTTGGTTCTAACGGGCAAGTTAAAAAGCCTAACTACGTGTGTTGTACTTACCGAACTTATGATGTCACTGCTGTAGGTTTGGTACTTTGGACTGTTTATTTGTGTAAGTGTGCTGTCGAACTCAGCATTTATTGTCATTGATATAGTTCTAGTGGTGTCTAAATAGGGAAACAAATGAAATATAACAGAATTATTTAATAGTTAAGTGACCAAATGAAGCTGAAGGGGGGGAAATCCAAAGACCTTAAATTCCTTCTCAAAATCAAGAGCACTTCAAGAGCAGAAAAGCCCATGAAGTTTAATTAAATTTTATGGGAAACATTAAAAATACATGTGCCAGATTATGAAAAACAGGCTTGAGAATTATCTTATGAACTGAATCGTGTTGGACGAGGAATATAAATGTGCAGAACACTGTGTTCCCGAGACCAGGACAGAATATTGTAATATTTTATACATAACATGTTATTTATTACAATCACTGTTTAATATAGATTTATCTTTTCTATTCTAAGATAGATTTTTTTAGGGTTCCATTCACGGCAGCCAAGAACAAGAATCTGAGGGTACATGGGCTCTGGCTCACCAAAACTTTACAGTTAAAGGCTGGAAAAAATGCCATCTGGTTTAAGGAATCTCAATTTCTGTAGCAACATACAGAGTGACAATATGGCATAAATATCTTAGCATGTCTTGTGTCAATAGCTCCAGCTGATGGCAATGGTGTAATGGTGTTGGTGCCATTACACCATTTATAATTTAAATACCACATGGTCCCCTCGTGACCATGATTTACTGATCTTATTATGCTTTTTTTTACCTTAATAAAGTATGAGACATCACAAACTACTTCCTTGACACATAACGAAAGTTCACGGTGCTCTAATCAACTATTCAAGAGTTCTGCATAATGGTCTGTATGAGACGGTGGCTAGAAAGAAGCCATAAGAAGTGGAAAAGCAATGGCATGTATGTATTGTAAATATAATAATACATGGCCTAAACAGGACCAAAGAAGCAAGTTTGCCAGAAGACTGTTACTATCTTGAAATTAACCTGCCGGTGAACACATTCATGTACAATAATGATGATCTGATTATGGTGATGTGATTATGACTGTGTGTTTATAAACCAACATTTGAAGGAGAAAGTTTGAAAGCTGTATAGACTATAAACGGCCCATATACTGACACTGTGACTCATCTACCGGCTAAAAGCAGGTTAGCAAGCTAAATGCGACTCAATGAGTTAGCTCTTGTCTGACTGATCCATTCCATCATATTAGGTGAGTAAAGCAGTCATTTATGAGTTATATAGGTTATGATTTTAATTGTGTTTTAGTATCATGCCAAACCCCCCTTCCTTTGTGTGTCCACCTTTTTGGGGTTGTGAAAGTGGCCATCCTAAGGGCGGACCAGGACAGTAGATATCTGTACTACTTGATAAATAGACATCTTTGACATACCATCAAATCATTCTGTTGACAACTGTAGGTCATTGTGGAACATTTTAAACTTTAAACCAAACATATTAATTATGTAATTTGACATCTTGCTCTATTATGGGTATTGAATACTACTCCTAGGCATTGTACTGTATTTGTATCTGTTATCAATACCTTCCAGGATGTCTCTGATATGTTTGAATGCAAACCCTCAGTTGCATTTTTAAAAATGGATAAAGGGATTTGGTAATCCTACCTGCACTTGTTGTCGGAGGCTTTGTTGTAGTTCCTGTAAGATAAACAAGAAAACAACTTCCAAGATGTTCAACACTAAGATCACATTTGAACCAAATCTCTTATAGGAACCTTACGAAGAGACACACGACTAAAGTATTACACATAAAACATTCATGATAGGTTTGACTGTGCTCATGTCTCTCATTACTGGCAACAAATGGAAGCATTTAAACTGCTTTGAAAAGCACTGAAACAGGAATTAGGAGCATCATTCAGTGTAAAAGTAAGAGAACCCCTGATGGCCACTGTTTAAGAGAATTTGGATTATTATATATGGTTTTAAACTCATGTGTTAATGAACTTTATCGATAGGGACCAGAATTCCTAAGGAATGTTTCCTGCACCCTGAGTAATCCATGAATTCAGGCTGTCCGAGTTGGGGCCTGTATCAGATATTTTGTGTTTGTCGTTCAGTAGAGAACAGTGCTATGCCGTTCTGTACCCTGATGTTTTGTGTACTATGAGATAAATTAATAGTTTCATTTGTAGTAATTTGATAAAGACATCACATAAAAAGGGCCAAAGAGGGTTGTCTGTCAGAAGGTTGCTGATATCTTAAAATTAACCTGACATTGAACAGCAAGGCATAGCACATCCGATCACTGTGGTCTGAATACAGTTAAATTAACACATTAATGCTCATTTAAGCTTATGTTTCAAAAATGTTTAAAAAGTGACAAAAGGAGGTAATAATATAGAAATGTGCATTTCAAAAAGGTAATGAACAATAATGAAAGTCACATGAGTGTGTCTGTGTGTGCTTTAAGTGGACTAGGTTGAGATGCTAATCATTTCTCCTGGTAACTGTGTAACGGTTCTGCTGCTCGATGTGCTGTGGCTTCATCTTTGTTAAGTTAGACATTATGCAGGTTAGTAAAGGCTGAGCTTGTAGCTTATGAAAGCTGTTGCTGTGGTGATGAATCCACATGCTATTTGCTGGCTGTGATTCCTTGATGTGGAGCGGAAGCTATAATGTCTTTATAATACAACACAAACATAAATCCAAAACAACAATAATGAGCATCTTATTACATTTAAACCCTACAGTTTCCTGTTTCCTGCCTGCTGGTACACAACATAAGCATGTTTAAACAGAAAGTTTAATCAATTTTACCCATATCCATCTAAATTTGTCATCATTTATTGTTCCTGGTAACCTTTATCTTCCTTCCCAATAGCACTGTAACCTGACACTTCCTTCTGGATGCGATTATTCTTATGATGATGGGTGGACCTTCCAGGATGCCTCTGATACGTTTGAATATGAACCTATGCTTGTCTGTAGCAAAAGCGTATACAAGTGATTTTAGCTTAATTAAGTAGAAAAAGAGATTTGGTAGTCATACCTGTAGTTGTCTGGGTGGTTGTTGTAGTTGCTGTGAGGGAAACAAAAGAGCTTCAGATGTTTCAGCATTAAAAGCACATTTGAACCACATCTGTTACAGTGAGCTTACAAAGTGACACAGCTAAAGCACAAAACCTAATAAAACTTAATTAATTAACTCCATTGCTTTTGCCATGGTATTATTTCAGTACCGGTATTAAGAGACACTCATTGACAGGACCTTCCAGGATGCCTCTGATACGTTTGAATATGAACCTATGCTTGTCTGTAGCAAAAGCGTATACAAGTGATTTTAGCTTAATTAAGTAGAAAAAAAGATTTGGTAGTCATACCTGTAGTTGTCTGGGTGGTTGTTGTAGTTGCTGTGAGGGAAACAAAAGAGCTTCAGATGTTTCAACATTAAAAGCACATTTGAACCACATCTGTTACAGTGAGCTTACAAAGTGACACGGCTAAAGCAAAAAAACAAATAAAACTAAACATTCAAATTGGGTTTTACATATCTTATGTGTCACCACACTGGCAACAAGTGGTACAGTGTTGCATGTGGTATTATTTCTGTACCGGTATTGAGAGACACTCATTGACAGGATCGTTTGATCTGCCAGCAAGCACAGGCAGCCCCCACAGTTTCTATATCCACCATCCAGACACAGGTGGCAACTTCATTACATGTCCCTGTTTCTGCCCGGGCCATCTCCAGGCACCTAGCAAAAGGAAATTTTATGCCACAATGTCCATTACGTGTCTTACTATTGACAGGCAGCCACCATTGCCTTGGTTTGCATTGTAAATGAGAAACCTGGACTGCGAGTGGCTGCAACTACATCGCTCAGGGTCAAATATGGAGGCCTCATAGTGAGTGATTTAATCCTGCCATGCTGTGGAGCGACACACTACCCAACTGCTGCCATGATGATCTGGGGAGCCATGTCATAAGACATTGGGTCACTCCTGGTAGTAGTGATACGAAGGACACTAACAGCTCAGCCATATGTGCAGGATGTCCTTATATTTTTACCTTTATATTTTACCTCTCACTGCAGGGCTTCCAACTGGCACCCAGCAGGATAATGCTTGTCCACACACAGCAGGGTTTCCCAGGAATGTTTCCACCAGATTGCAACACTTCCTTGGCCAGCTTGGTTGCAAGATTTATGGACAATCGAGCATTTATGGGACCAGCTGGGACGCCAGTTTCGGCAGCCTATAAGTGTGTAGGATCTACAGGCCCAGCTGCAATAATGTGTCCCAGGAGGTGTTATGTTTTTGGTCGATGAGTATATTTAGGCAGGAATCATATCAATCTCATAATTTTGGTATTGGGACAGGACTACAGTGGAGTGGAGGAATTTAAACTGCCATTAAAAACATTGAAACACTGGAAGCAGGAGCACCTCTCAAAATAAAAGTGAGAGAAGGAGATGCCCCAAAAGCAACATGTCCCAAATGACCTCAACTACCGTCAATTCACCCATACCAGTTATTACTGTAAGAGATTAATCAAGATTTCTAATGAATGAAAAAAGATAGAACTGTATCTGTAAACCATACCTGTAGTTGTAGGGATAGTGGTCACTGAAAAAAACAAAAAACAACATTATTTAAAGTATACAATCTAATGCAAATAAACAAATACACTGGTAAAAATTAACAGCATCATAAATTTTAGTCAGTAAAGCTAATATATCTTCACCCCAGCAACTTGTGAAAGCATTTGAACAGACATGGAAACACTGAAAACAGGAGCATCTGTCAATGCAATAGTGAGAGAAGGAGACGCCCAAAAGCAAAGTGACCTTAATGATCTTAATCACCTTAATAACTTCGTGCTCAGCCCTCTCTGGCCAAGGATTATGGATTATTCTGCCTTTGAGCTCACGTATTAAAGCTTTTATTAACTGTGCTTGAGCATAGTCTTATCATTGGTTCTGTCTATGATTGTCTATTCTGACTGCAAAACAAATTACACCATCGCAATTTATAATGAAGTCAAACAGGCAGAACTATATTTGTAAAACATACCCGGCATTGAAAGGGGCACTGAAACAGAAACATGGTGAGGTGTCTAGGTGTGCTTTCATAGCTCCCTTGTTTGAATTTGTATTCAGAAAAGTTTTCTGGTGGGCAGCTATGTTTTGTAGTTATTATCAAGGTGGGCTTTGTGGTAGAAAATGTTGGAAATACTGGGTGTAAAGCACACCACCACTGAACTCTAGAGGAGTGAAAACGGGAGTGATATGTCACACTTCATTAACTGGTGGTTTAGTTTGGTTGCAGAGAGCTAAAATAGTAAAGACTGAAATGTCCTGCTCCACTTTGCCTTGCGAAAGTGGATTATCTCTACCAACTTCTTCTACTTGACACTTAGGATTAGGAAAATCAACACCACTGTAAGAATAGCCATAGCAGTGTGGTGGTGCAACCTGTAGCAGGATGCCTTGAACAATCAGAAGAGAGTGGCAGAGCTGACCAATCAGAGCACACTAGCATTATCTGGAGGCAGGGCTTAAAGACACAGAAGCTCCAACATAGTATTTCAAAAAGAGGGTAAATACAGATGAACAAAATAACAAAAACATTGTTTTAGAAAACTGAAGCATGTACATCTATTCTAGTGGGCCCCAAAAAAAAAAAAGAAGTGATCATTGCAATGAGAAAAATAGATTTCCTTTACCACAAGCAACGTCTTTCGACATAAATATGAACATATGAAGTATACATTCATAAGCACAAAGAAAGATGTTTTTAAAAAACAGCTAAACTGATAGAAAAAGGCACCACCAGTTAGTCAAATGAATACTTTGCTACTAAAGCACAGGTTAGTAACAACTGCAGTAAGAGTTATTTGCTTTTTGCAGTATTATGGTTTAACTCTTTCCTCTTTTTAAGACACAAGATATAATCATTCTGAATCCAAACATGAGGAACTAATCCATTTCTATTCTTGTTAAGTCTGACCAGATTATCTTGTTTTGAAAGCAGTTTCTATTGGTTTAAATGCTTGCATGTAAAGTTTAGCCATGTTGTTGTTCTGGCTGTTTTCAGGTTGCTTCTGCTGGCTTTTCTCATATCATCATTAATCTGAGAGCATTCTTGTGTGACGCGCCCATACAGTAAGGAGCAGAAGCTCTGTGTGTTGTTGATTCACTAAGTAAAAACAAGTGAAGTAATGTGCAGTGTGTGATCGATGGTGACCTCCCCTGCGAATTCAGCGTCATGCAGGTGGCTTGTGTGTTTCCCAAATAGAAAGCTGTTCCTAGGTCAGAGTCAAGGCTTAAAAAGTTTTAAGTATAGATATATGGAAATGTATCAGATTACTTAATACATCATTGTCATGGCAGGAAGTGTTATTCCTCAGCTGTTGTTAACTAGATGTCTGAAGCAATATTTTAAATAATATAATATTTCCAAGCACGCTACCTGATATCTGAGCAGTTTAAAACATTAGAAGACAGATCTAAGCTCATTGGTGGTTTGGGAGTGTAAATAATGTTGTTTGTCAACATTGTGATCGCTGTCTCCTATCCCTACCACTGTAAAATGGCATGCTCTCAATAAATTGAATTAATCTTACCTCTGTAATATATGGGACACTGTGGAAAATGAAGTTTATATGGGGAGTATGGTTGCGTATAATGTTAGTGTTGTTTAAAAAGTTGAAAATGTTATTATAGCGGAGATGTACACTGTGGAGGGGCATTTTACTGGGTGTCTACTGTAGTGACTCCTCTGGACACCAAAATCCCTTCATGAACGGGATCTTATGTGACTGTGAAGTTTGAACACGAAATTTGGTCCACATACTGTAAACTTATGTTAGTACTTCTCATTTAGTCTCGTTTTCAGTATCATCAATTTACCTGCACATCCAGTAAAATCTGTAAAGCAAAAATAACACAATTAATTTTTTCAGTTAAACCACTCAGGCAGAAAGTTCAGACACAGTACCTAATACATTTAAGGTTTATATTTTTATCACTGCCCTGCAAAAATAAATGCTCAAAAATTTTTAGCATAAACACAAATGATCCTCTGTGTTTAATTAATTAAATATGGCAAACTGATGTAATTAGACCACAAAGTAGATACTTTGCTATCTAATGTAAACAAACGATACACTAAAGGACTCTAACCGGTGCTAGTATGGAAGCTGTTTTTCTGCCCCAGCCACATATTCCATTCATAGCCACTGTAAACTAAAGACCCACTAAGGGAAACATTCTTTAACTGATGAACATCTGTGTTACAGTGTTTACATACCTATTTCTGTGATTGGTTGGCAGTACGGACCACTCGCTGGAAAAGCACTGATGCATCCACATGTGTTATTGGTGATGGCATCACAGTATCCGTAGCTCTGACACTTGCTGCACGGCCAGAAATACTGATCTTCACATTTGCATTGGTATCCAGTGTTGACTGAACTGCACTCTGTGAAAAGACAGAAAACTAATTTAAACTAAAGAACTGAGTTGATGAAGAATACTTTTAGAGCCTGATTGATGATATTGGCTGTTTAACCTATGCCACTATGTAACCGATTGAGAAGATATTAACACACTTAACTTTAAAGTTGGGGCTATTTTTTCTACATGTCATTTGTTGTTAAATTTGGAACATTTAATTGTTTGTGGATTTTTTCTGTATCTTGAATTGAACCTCTTTGTTCAAAGACTGAAAAGACTTGAAGACTTGAATTTGTGCTGAATCAGAACACAGATTAGTTGATATTAAGAGAAGCAGTTAAAAAGCATAATATAGTACTATCTTAAAAAAATTCTCATCATGCCATCATGTAATCATACAAATTAACTATAAGAGATCAAGAGCTGCAACCAATAGGGCCTAAACAACCAATAGGGCCTAAACAGCTTAGCAACTACTGACTTAAGTTTGACTGTTAATCCTTTCTAATTTAATATGCTGCAATACATTACAAAATAGAAACATATTTTTTTTTCAAATTTAGAACTCTTTACACTAATATATTCAGCTAACGTAAATGGTGCAATATTTATTAAAAATATTTCTCTAGTATTTAAAATGTAAATTTCTGAACCTGAACCTACTGAATCTGTGATGCTTCACTATTTCTGTTCTTAAATATCATTTAAATGAAAAACGCTGCTAGTGTTCACGATTAAAGAAGCCTATTATGACACCAGATTTATGGAATTATGTCACAACACTGTTATCTTACCTGTTGTCACATCCATCATTACGATTTCTATTATTTGATTTGCATATTGGACAGAGCTGATAGACTGTATATAGTTTACCAGGAGAGTACTTGCATTTGTCTCAATTTGAACTGTAAAGTCAATGACCGGCAATTCTGTAAAACAAGATAATGGTCATTTAAAAGCAAAAAATGGCATTCTAGGTACTGTGATCCTGTAATGTTGTGACTTTACTTACCACTTTTGGGAATGCACATCTGTCCACTACTTGGAATGCCATTGATACAGCCACATGTTCCAATACTTATTGAGTCACAGGCTTGATAAGTCAAACAGTCATCGTATGGCCAAACATACGAATTCTCACATCTGCACTGCGTTCCAGTTCCAGCTGTCTGGCACACTAATAGAAAAAGGAATAAACATCACACTGTGATTCATTTATAAAACAGAAACAAGCTGAAACCCTTCTAAAATTGATTTCAAAGAACATCCTCAATATAGGTAAAGTGAAACTCACCTGTTGAAATGTTCAGACTGATGATTAAAGTGGAGTTTTCAATCGGTATTCCAACACCCAGTTTACTCAGGTAAGCATTGACATAATTCACTGTAATCCATGAGGCTGTTGTTAACTCTGCCATTGCAATATATTCCACTGGATTTGTGTTGACTGGGAACAGTAATGGGGAACAGGTTAAAAAATGGTGTAAAATTCACAGCACTGCATGGTACAGCTTTCCTTATACATACATATATATGTATATATGTGTGTGTATATATATAACACACACACATTATTCTTACTCACCCTCTCGTTTTTGTCTTAACTGATATAGATGTTCATCTGCGTAACTATGCTGTAAGTGAAAAATAAAAAAGGAAACATAATAAAGCCACACTGGCATAGCCAGCTATTCTTGTGTGCAAATCATGGGGTTCTGGGATTACTTTGCAGTACTTAGCTTTATTCACATCGCTTATTTTGTACTGAAAGTAATATTTAAATATTCTAATCTGTGGTCAAGATTTAGTTAGATTTTTGATATACGCTTTGAATATATATATTCTACAGAACTCTAATTTTAAATGGCCCACTTTCATTTGTATAACAAAAATACAAAAAAAACAAACGATTGCAAGTTAGCAAGGTCTTTTGAGGATTAGTGATCTTATATCACAATGATGCTATAAAGAAAAGAGATATGCCTAGTTTCAGTTACTGCAAGTTTGGTAAAAATTTGGCAAATTTAGATTTGTTTCTCAAATGAGACCTTTTGAGACAACTGCCTGCACAGTTTTTGCAAGTGATCAGGTCGAATTAATGTGTCCAGTGATGGCCAGTGTGTTATTGGCCATCACTCTGGATTGATTGGGAACATTTCCCAATGTGTTCCCAATCTGATTTCCTAAAATCAGATTTTGGATTTTTTGTTTTTTATGTGTTGCTGTTTAGATGAAGAAAAATGGATACAGTTTGATTATGGAAAAAGTCAAAATCAGCTCCTAGTTAGTTAGATCCTTTGTTTTGGTTGTTTTGTGTCTTTACTTTTTGGCTTTTCCTCTGGTGCCCTGTAAGTACCTCGT
Organism: Prochilodus magdalenae; assembly: GCA_024036415.1. Taxonomy (NCBI): domain Eukaryota; kingdom Metazoa; phylum Chordata; class Actinopteri; order Characiformes; family Prochilodontidae; genus Prochilodus; species Prochilodus magdalenae. The sequence goes on along the minus strand of JAMWET010000169.1, from coordinate 100,371 downwards.
TGCCTGCCCTGGTTGTTGAGACTCTGATTGTTGAATTGCCCCTTATAATGACATCTCACACATGCAACCTACACTCCATCCTAACATTGTAGAACCCAAGCACAACCATGACGCTTTATTTTATGGTATTAAACATGTACTAACTGGTTACATTTCAAAAAAGCATCACTTTAGCTAGGCTTTATAGTCAGATATCAACACTAACTACCTTCCTAATGCAATATCAAACTCGAAAGATTATAGCTTTCTACAAGCTTAATTTATGAGTATAAATTGGTTATGTGTGTTAAAAATCAGTATGAAAAATAACTCTTACTTCTGCAATGAGGTCTGATGCACTGTAGATGTCATGCATGTACCCCATGTGTATGTAAATGAGCAAAACAGCAGCAAATATCATCAAACCTTTTGATCCTGCGCCTGTAGATAAAGATTGAAATAAGAAAACACATTTGTGATCAGTTGTGTTTGTTTATTTGAGGTTCAGCAGTGTCAGTTTTGACAGCTAGGAAGATAGCATATCAGTGATCTAATCTGGAAGCTTTATGCTTGTATATTAATAGATTAATTAAATAAACCAAAAGAAATACAGTTGATAATCACAATTTTTTACATGCCAGTTAATCCAGCCACAGTGTTATGATGGTGACAGGCTTAACCAATAAATGTCTGGGGGGGGGAGGGGGGGTTGCGGGTGAAATAGGCTAGAAAAACTGTCAGTTTTTGTCTGTATTTACATTTACATTTAAGGCATTTAGCAGACACTCTTATCCAGAGTGCCTTACACCCATGCTTAGTGTTCTGTTGGATAATATTTTCCAGTTAGTACAGGAAGATTACAGTCTAAACTTGCCATGAGCTCAGACACTGCCCGAACAGGGGCCAGTGCTCTCTGGTTCCCCGAAGGCTAGCAATAGTTTAATTGCATATTCACGTAACAAGCTGCTTGTTGCAAAACATTTCCTTCTCTTGTACTTTCATTCAGAGTCATAAGCGAATAGCAACACTACATTAAATTATGCCGACGACAGATGCAGTGCACAGTTATTGTGTCGGAGATCAGTTACTCCTTTATTGTTTTATCATTAAAAAAAGTCACAATTTTGCCCTTAGCCTACACAGAGAATAAAGCTCCTAACTACTCATCAGCATTCCTGTTTTACCTAACACATCTTTCAGAAACACTATTTTGGGTTTCTAATTCTGAAGCACATCTAAAGGCAAATTTAACTCAAATAACTACATTACGGAATTGCTGTATAAGTAATGGACTAATGACTTACCTGCCATGCTGCTCTTTCAGATATCAGAATTTAACAGTTACTGCTTTAACGTTTTTACACACAAATGTTTTTCTCTGGGTGTGTCTGTAAAATGACAGCAGAGTAATCCATTTTAATATCAACACTTCATAGAAAACAACACACTGTACCACTAAAATGTCACTATCTCCAAGCACAGAATTCTTTTTGTGCACTTTTTGTGTAAATGATACTTTTCCTAAGACATAATGTAAATCTTAAATAAGAAATATTATTCCAAATACAAAACAGCTCTCAGAAACCTTTTAAAAGGGCATTTTTCACAGGTCTCACCTTCTGGATTACCAATTTTTGTATCAATCTACCTTTATTGGTATGGCTGTATTTTTATGTGCCTTGTTATTGTTAAGAAAATAAGTTTAATCATCAACACAATTTAAAAAACATTTTAAACGTGTGTTAGAATGGCAGAGGAAGAAAAACAGCACTGCATCACCAGACACAGAAAAATGACATCATTATGTAATTTGCTAGCTTCACTTAGACTGGTTTATTGATTATCCAAAGTACAATTAAATGTGTATGTATAATTTAGTATAATCTACATGTTTAAAATATATTATTTTGTTGTTATGTTAATTTCCAGAGTATTAATTACCATGGTTTTCTTTTATTGTCACTAGAAGTAAAAGTTAAGCTTACAAAAAGTACCTGTATGAAATTATTAAACAGAATTATATATTAACTGAAAATAATCTCAACTGTGTTTAAATTAAGTTCAGATAATTTCCATCAGGTTCATAAACATTTTTAACATTTTAAATGATTTCTGGACAAAAGAGAAGTGGAGGAACGACTAGATAGAATAGCAGGTTAATGCCGGGTATATAAAATGCTGGCCTTTGTAATATGGCTATTTATTGTTTGCTGATGTTTATTTATCATTAATACTCAGTGCCAGGAGGGTTAAGTCTGTAGTCTGTCATTATTTCAATAGTAATATATGCATTCACTATGTACACTATTATTTTATCAGCTCTTCAAACCATACCTACCAAAACTCCAGCAGCACTGCTGTTTCTGACCCACTCGTACCAGCGAAACACACTAACACATCATGATCACATCAGTGTCACTGCAGTGTCGAGAATGATCCATCACCCACATAAGACCTGCTCTGTGTTGGTCCTGTAAAGGTCCTGACCCCGGAAGAACCAGGTGACAGGGACTAACAAGGTATTCCGAGAGCTACAGTCTGTAACTGTAGAGCTGCTAAAAGCCGCTTAAATAGAAAATGAGTGTTTAAAAGCGGTAATAACAATCGACAGTGTTTTACATGCTAGAGAAACCTCTGACTAAAGTCTACAGCACATATAACAATATATAGTAAACGTGTCTGCTTAGCCACCTCACCTTGATTCAGATGCTGCTGCCAGATTCAGGTACTCACATTTGAATGTCAGTCTGTGTTAGGTTCATCATATACCTCACCTGTTTTGACCCTTGCTAAACTGGTTTATGTCCCTCACTTGTCTCCTTATCTCATTGTCTTAGTAGAGATAGTGTTCTACATTCTTTGCCATTACCACAACAATCTCCATCTGATAATGTAAACCATGCATTAAAACACCTAAATGACTGGGGCTCGCCAGCATGTCTGGGAATAAGAATTCATAAAAAAAGCAATGTTCAAAAAAGACATTCAGGGTATTCAGATACAGCGGTGGTGAAGATTTCAGATGGTTACCTACCTGACTTAAATTCAGCCCATATGCCTCTTGAGTTTCCAATTATGTTCTTACAGAAACTGAAAATTCCTACATAAGTAAAAGTACTTAAGTAAATGTACATTCAAATAAGTGCTTACCAAGTGTAAAACAAATTTCAGAAAACCAAATTTATATAAATAAAAACAAATTTACAAACAAAAAGAATACATTCAAGTAAAAAATTACAAAAATAAAAACAATTTACAAGATGTAAAACACTTTTACCAGTACCTAAACACTTTTACAAACTTCGAATTTGGATGGAAAGGATAGGTCTAACACACAGGAAGTGTGGCGGTCAATCAAACTGTTCTGCAGTGGTACAGTGAGAGGAGTGTGGCGTGGTTGTGACACTAAAGCATGTTTTGTCCATTTTGTGGCATGGGTTTTAGCCAGCTGGCACGCTTTTGTTTTTTCTGTGGAAGATCTTTAGAGTTTTTAAAAGAGCAGATTTAGACGTCGCCTTCTTTCACTCTAGGGTTAGCGTTAGGTTGTGTGGGATACTTCAGGTAGTTGTGCTGTTAACCGTGAGGTGAAGTTCTATGGCTATTGGTGATCATGCCCTGCGAGTCAGTAGCCCCTCCCCTGCGATCAGTAAAAGAGCTTTTGACTGTAAACAGCTCTGCCTGCAGTTACTGGATCTCTAGGCGAGGTTCTGGCCCTGAAGTCTACCTTTCAGTGTTCAATTGAGAATCCCAGGGCAGGTTCTCGGAAATGAAGGATCAGCTGAGGACATGATTTGCACTTGCACACAGAGCTTTGTAGCTAATTAAGTGGCAAGGCTACCTGTTTGTTTGTTTGTTTGTTACAGATATGAATATCATAGATGTCCTATGCTCTGTAGAGTCATACAGTAAATTCCACAAAGACATGTATAGATGCAGCTTGGATGCAGTCAACTATGCATCCCACTCAGTGTCATGTAAAATCGTTTTGATTTTGTTTTCTGAAATGTTAATTGGTTTTGCACTTCTCAGTCAGCGTAAATACCATAAACTGTAAATTATTGTTTATCTCTTTCCAAAAAAAAAAAGATTATTATATATAATGATAAATGATATTATAAAAAATTCACATTACTTTTTTTTTTTTATCGACTTCCAAACATGCCTCCTGACATGCTTTTCATTAGCTAAACAAGTGTGTTGTCATGCCTGCTGGTTCTCCTCTCACCTCCGATCTCCCGGACTCCATTTCCCATAATCCGCCACCTGATGTCACGTGTTCATCCTTACCCAATCACACCCCGTTGCCTTGCACTCGTCTCAAGAATACTGATTGGTCACCTGTTGTTAATTTGTCTGTTTGTTTAAGTTCGTCTCTCTCACTAGTCGTTAGTCTGGCTTTGATTCTATTTTGATTCACCTTTGATACCTCTGCCTGGTCTGATTGACTGCTTGGTTTGACCCTTGCCTGTTTATGGACTATGGTTCAGCTTAGCCCTTGATTGTCTTTCCTTGTTCTTTGTGTTGCTGTGTTTCAGTAAACCTCTTTAATAAACTGTGCCTTGCTTTTAGTTCAGTGCGCGTCACAATCTGTTTGTCCATCGTCACATGCGTCTGTATTTTCTACTTTTCTTGTTTTCTAGTCTAAATCAGATTCAACATGAACTCTTGCCAAAAATTCAGATTTTTTTCACATGAAAAACTAATCAAACCATTACAGCATCCCTTCACAGGATGGAGTAAAGTATTGTGTTGTAATATTCAGATCACTGTTCAGCCTGATTGTAGAATCCCTAGGCTGTACGGTACTTAGACATGCATCACCAAAGATAACAATATTTTTCAATCTCATTTTACAGATGATCAGAAATGTTTGTTGATCAGTTACTCACAGAACCCACTCAGGCTGTTCTGTCTATAGAGAGATCATTCCCAAGACCTTTTTTTACCCTCATGCAATACCATGTTTGGCTTTAGTTTTGTTTGTACAGATTATGTTTAAAGATGTTGCATATGTTTTTGGACCATGTTTTTCCAGGTTTCCAACTGATTATCCATCTTTATTTGAGATATTTAATGTATTAATACCTACTTTTTAAATATAGTAATGTAATAGTATTATAATTACTCGTATTCAAGGCCATTATCACTACAATAACACTTCTTGTCCCCTGCTGTGTAAGTTGGCATTTACTCACTTCTTTTGTGATAAAAAGGAAAGAGAAATAGTCACAGTTGAGTTATAATTACTAAATTAATTAAGAAAAACAAAGTTTGCCCCTAGTCGGCTCTAATGTTGCTAGATAACCTAGCTTATATTAGTACCCACTGCTAAAAGATGTGGGTTTGTAGCAACAACATCCAGTAAAGCTCAGTGTTTATCAGGGTAGTTTTAGAGTAGTGTATAGACTGCAACATGCACTGTTCAGCTCAATATACATTTACAAATAGCAAATAGTTATGGAATCAGTTGATAGAAGAAAAGAGAGATGAGGAATGAGGAACAGATGAAAAGGTACTTAAATTATGGATGCTATGAACTGGTGAAATCTGAAGTGAAACAGGACAAACATTGATCTGAAGTGTAAAATACTTCACTTGTTCAACTCAAGAAGAATTTTGTGTTTAATAAAAATCAGATCATTACCATAGTTTATTTTTAGGTTGCACTGGTGATCCAGTTTTCTACAGTGTAACAGACGTTTACAATTGGGAATACATATAATCAGCTGTTAGTTGATTCACTATATGTAGTAGGCTACGTTCTGCAGTGTTGTAGGGTGAAATTCTCCCCATTCCTCTTTAATCTTTGCAGTCAGGGTTAGCTGTCATGGAGATATGAATAAAAAAGGGAACTAGACAAAACAACAGTTGTTTCCTGATTAGCAGCATTACTTCTAATCTACTTCTACAGCAGGTGTGAATAATAGGATTGACACTAAAGATGGGTGTTTGATGCTTTTCAGTATTTTCCACTGTATTTTTTGTATTAATGCTGCATGTCAGAACTGTAAGTTACATTAGGCAAGCGCACTGACACACACCACAATACATGTTTCCACTGTGTGATGGTCCATACACACACGCATATATGTGTGTATATAAATACACATACACACACACATGTACACTTAAATATCACATTAATGTAGTTTTAACTAAATGCTGAGTTAAAGATATATATATTTTGGGTGTTTCTTAAACGTGAGCAGAGAGCTCGAGTGTCCAATAGAAGCTGGAATTGAGTTCCACTGTTTAGAAGCATAATAACTGAAAGAGGCCTCTTCATGGTTCTCCAGAGACATTCTGTGATTTAAGCAGGTGCTTGATTATTCTGAGCTTTATAGATCAGCAACAGAACTTAAACTCTGTTCTGATAGATACAGGTTGCGAGTGCAGCTCTTTCAGAAGAGGGGTGATACGAGCTCTCTTAATAGTTTTTGTTAGGATCCGAATTGCTGCTTTCTGCACCAAGTTGCAGGGAACAGACGGTTTTCTTAGGAACCCCAGTAAGAAGGGCATTACTGTAATCAGTTCTACTTGAAACAAAAGAATGAACAAGTTTCTCTGCATCCCTCTGAGACAGAAAACATTAGCAATATGTCTTAATTTTTATATTTTATATTACTATCTAAAGAGCCGAGTTTATTATAAAGCATTGTTCTTTGAGGTTTAGTGTCAAGAATCAATATTTCAAAAAAGCAGATGCCCTAAAACGGACCCCTGTGGTACTCCACAAGAAACACAAATCTTTTGATGAATGTTTTCCCAGTGAAACGCGGAACACTCTGTTTGTTAAATATTTAAACCATTCTAAAACTGTGTCAGAGAGGCCGACTGAGTGTTCCAGATGGTGGGTTAGAGGTCCAATAAGACTATAACAGAAGGATTCTGTACACCGGTGCTGAGCTAATGGTGTCTCAGTACTATGGTTTGGACGAAAACCTGACAAAAAAAACTTGTTGGATATCAAATAAGCATTTAATTGCTTGAAAACAACTTTCTCAGGCTTTACTGAATAACAGAAGGTCTGAAATTGGTCTAAAATTATTTAGTTGGATCCATGTTACTCTTCTTTAGGGTAATTTAAATAAGGCTTCTGTTTTTGTACAGTAGCTTTAAATGGCATTTGTGAATGTAACTCCGTATTGTAGTGCTCCGTATTGATAGTGGTTTGTCAAAATAAGTCCTTGTCCATGTGATTATTTCAGCTATTTTTAAATTACAGTTTTTGATCCAGGACCAACTGGAATTCCTCCAAATTCTTTGAATCATGTAATGATATTATGCACTATAGAGGGAGAAACGTGCAAATCCCTCACAATCTTTCTTTGAGATTCTTTGCATTTGTTGACAAACTTAAGATCCTCTGCCGTTCTTTGGTGGATACCCCTTTTGTACAAAATTGTGATTACAATTACTTGACATTACCTGTTTGAAATCACATCATTGTTTATTTCTTTACCTCATTACTAGCCATAAATTGCCCTGTCCCAAGTTTGTTTGGAATGTGTTACAGGCCTGAAATGCAGGAATAAGTGTATGTAAGCAAATGGAATAAAGTTGATCAGAAGAAACATAAATATCTTGGGTTCATACTGTCTGAAAAGAAAAGTTAAAGCAAATTCAAGAAACACTGCAGTTTTTAATTAGCATTTTTCATCCCAGTTAGTTATTGCGAGCAACGTGCATGAATAAATAAATGAATGTTAGAGGAAAAATAAACCAGTGTTGGAACAAATGCTGATTACAACAATGTCTTTATATTCACCCATACTTTTAAGGGGCTTTTAAGAGCCTTGGAAATAAATTGTTTCTTAAATGCATACCACCCAACCTCATAAGGACATACAGCATTTCTTGTGTTTTTCCATTCTTTTAATACTTGCAAGGGGTGCACTACTGTACCCAGGGCCCAAAATTTGGTGCTACATGAATGGAGCCACTGCAAGCAATCACACCAGAGGCAGAGGATGTATTTAACATATATATATCTTAGTGATGCAGGATTTTTCATAGTAAGCAGGATGCTGCAGCACCTCATTTGAGTACATTCAGACACCACTGGTGTGTTACCTTTTATGTTTTTAATTGATTAATAAACATAAAATACATAAAACATAAAATAGCTATAAGGACATCAGTAAATAATTGAGTTCATGTCAGGTTAATTGAACGAATGAGTTTTAATAAAACAACATGTTCTGATTTAACAGGACATTTTCTTTTTCATAAGAAACTTCCTCATTCTCCCACAATACATTTCTGCAGAGATCTTTAGATTCACCTGACTGGTAAGGAAGTTTTCCTCCTATAATCTTCCATTAAATCACTTTATGATTCCTTTTAAAACCTGTTAAGGTTGTTTTTTATCATTATCATTATTAATCAATGGGGTAGCCCCAACAATGCTTTAGTCTTGATTTTCAAGATCCAGTTTTGTATATCTGCAGGTTTAACAGATTGGCCAATGATGGTCGTTTGTGTAAAAAACAGAACATCTTAATAAGATAATACTCATGAGACAATAAAGCTATATAAACAAAACTTGCAGTCTAATGATTATAGTAGATTATTGTGGAGCAGGTTTCAGTTTTTCTTTATTGTTTTTTTTTTCACTTCTCATACATGGCAGACACTGATCTTGCCAACTAAACCCACCGCCCAGTACAGAATGACACAAACGGCTCAGGTGCACATATAATGTATACACAACCACATAATCCTCATTTGAGTCCTTTTACAAGATGATCATCTGTTCTGCCTTGGTTTGTTCTCGCTTACCATTGGTAGGACTTCCACTTTTTTTGTTTTGTTTTGTTCTATTTTTCTGCATAATTTTTATTTTGTTTTAAATTTTAATTATTTTGTTGTAGATGTATGCTACCTAATTTTTGTTTCAATTTGGGTTAAGGTTATTTTTAAGTAGGTCTTGTTAGTTCTTTCTAATTGATTTTGTTGTGGAGCACTTTGCACTTAGCTCCCACACATCCACAGCAGATTAAGACAGTAGCAGGACACTAGAATATAATAAATACACTCATCATTAAATTAATAGTTGCACCCTGAAGGAAGTGTCAGATTACAAAGCTGGACAGGTTAATAATAATTTTTTTTTTACAAATTGTGTATTTTATCTTATTTTATAATGACTTTAATTTTATGAAAACAATAAGTAATAATTAAATGTAAGACTTTCTTTCACTTTCTGAAGTAAATGAAGGCCAAAGGGGGGTGTGCATTACAGTGAGTCACAGTAACGTGTGGCCTTAAGTGGCTTTCTAAAACTGAAGTGAAAGTGAAAAGTGAAAGAAAGTCTCACATTAACTTTCTTACTTTGCTTTTTCTGATATGCACACTTGTTCCACATGAATAACACACGCAATCCTTGCCAAAAGTAAGTAAAAAGAGAGATGGGGGGAAAAAAAAAAGTAAGAAAAGAGAGATGGGGAATGAACAAAAGAAAGGGTACAAATAGATGAGTAAACAGTTCAACAGGGCAGAAACTGATCCGATGTGTGAAATACTGCTTCATCTATTTTAGACTTTTATGTTCAGTATAGTCAGTTTAAAGTAAAATGCTCATTGTTTACTGTGTAACAGACTATACACTGGCGGTTAGTACATATATGCAGGAGAGCTTATTCATTATTGTAGTGGTTTAGTTTTCTGCAAAATGGGCCCCACTTGATGCTGGTCCTGTTCCTCTGTACTGTAGAGTAGCATTCTCCCCATTCTTCTTCTATCTTTACAATCAGGGTTCATTGTTAATGGTAAAATATGGAAATCAGATAAGAGCTGTTTCCTGAATAGCAGCATTACTTTTACAATGCAGGTGTGACACCAGATCAAGTGTACTAGATACTGAAGTAGATCCTGGGTATTTGCTGTTTTTCAGTATTTTACACATGAGAGTTAAGTTTAAACATCATCAGTTTTGCCCCAACAGAGGACTTTACAGGAGAGAGCAAAAACCTCATTTAACTCATTTAATGTAATTCAATGGAACCAAATTTTGGGCCATTCACCATAAAATTGAACATTCAGTCACACAATGTAAACAGCAGCTGCTGTGTTCGAATGATGCATAAAAGTAAAAAAATTGAGATGGTTTTATTTGGACAGCAACTATATACAAAACTTAGTTTTAGAATTAGAATTTAGTGGGTCATGATAATTGATTGGAGGCATTGTCCCACTAAACTTGCCGGGCTGACTGAGGGATGCTGAATCTAAAGCCATCACTGATTCTTCCCACAGCTTAAAAGTTGGTGTGCTTCACCACTTGAGATGTTGCTTGGCATTGGATGTGTCAATCTCAGGCTTCTGTGCAGTTAAGTGAGTATGGAAACTGAACCCATAAGACTTTTGACTTTTAATAGTTTGTGAAATTGCTTTCAGGGGCAATTTTGATGCAACCAAGAATGGTGAATTAATACTTTAACACACATCCCGTTTTGTGAGCTTGTTGTAGGCCTTTTAGTTAAGCCGTTGTCATTAAAGTTCATGCTTATGTTTCCACTCTGCAACAACACCCCACAGTTGAACAGCACATCTTTAACCAGACAGAGATTAAACAAATTGATTAGACAGAAACGTTTACTATAACACTTAAAATCGCTGAGCACCTTCAGGGCCAGTTCTGCAGCTATGGAAATGGTATGGCAGAACGTATCTGTTAGAAACTGGTGTAGCTGACATAGCCAGAGCCCCTGATTAGAATGGCTAGCTTTACCCTTTTTGCATAAATTGAAATGCAATATGTTGCTCTATCAAATCTTCACTATGACCTGCTATATAGAACCATTAACAACATTAACGTTTTGTTTGAATGGTCGACATGGTCATAATAGTTGCTTGTCAAGGGTGTCAGCCGTTGTTGCTTTTACTTTTAATATTGGCTACCAGATCATAAATGATCTAACTGGGAACGTCACTTTGACTGGCATGACGAACAAGAATGTACAAAACCCTGTCAGGAAAGTGAAACTTCTTCATACTGTCATGATGGACTGACATGCTACAGTGACTCACTTAGAAAATACAAAGTGGTATTACAAGACAGGACGGGCTGGGGCAATGTGGCATGCTAACTTCAGCAACACAATACATAGATGTATTTGACATACCAACAAAACTAATGATTATTGTAGTTCATTGCAGAAATTTTTCAAACTACAAATCTTGCAACAAATTTATTAATGTCACCATTTCATTTTGAATATTTGTTGTGGTTTAGTATTTGTCTGGTGTAATCAGACATAATAGCTGTATTCGAAATGCCACTACATACTTCTCACATACTAAATCGGCCTAAAAGTAGTATGTAGTGTGCAGTATGCCAGCAATCTAAATCTCTGTAGGGCACTAAAGATTATTATTATATTACTCCAGTCAGAATATCTAGTACACAAGGGGAGCTATATTCTTGGTGTACTGCATACCATCACGACTGCGGCCTCACCAGCTCTCAGCCTGCTTCAGCCAAAGAAAATGGCAGAGGGTAACACTGGGAGTACTGGAACTCTGAGTATAAATAAGAGTGTAGTGATTTTAGTGGGGTAGGTTTTCATCAGAATGAGCCTCAGAAAATTAAAATATACAGGTCTGAATTTTATCAAAAGATAAATTTGCTTTAGAGGGTCGTTTTTAGAGTGAAATTGCAGAGGATAGCTAACAGTTAGGCTAAACGTATCTCAGGTGAAATGAGCAGCGCTAGTAGCAGCTAGCTCTAAACAGTGGATACAGTAATAACAGCTCTGAGGTCAATGTAAGGTAACTGGTCATGTGACTGTATTAGTATGTTACACTGTATGTCAAAACTTGTTACCCTACTGCATACTTCACACAGGGGGCACTATACAGTACATACTGCAGGAGTTCATTGCAGTAGTGTAGTAGTGCAGTACAGTAGTGTGCCATTTTGTTGAACATAAGATTTTTAGAAATCTACGCTGAGATTTGTAACTGACATGACTTGATGGTGTGTTGCTTTTAAATATCCACTATCCGTTAAAGCTATTGTGATTAACTAGCAACTGCTCTGATATTCTTCGTGTAACATTAGGAGGCTGCTAAATATCAACCAGCACACATCTTCATATAGCCCAGAGTCTTTAGTTATTTCCCTAGACACGAAGAAAGCCTCTAATCGGCTAGAATGCCCCTATTTAATATTTACCTAAACTAAATTTGATTTGGGGAATAATGTTAGGCACAGATAAATGGGAATATAGTATCATTTACTGGCGCAGAAAGAGACCTAGGTCAAGGTAAAACTTCTTAAGCCTACCTTTGAAGCTGGGAGGTTTAGCAGCTCCTTCACTGAAACTCTATCAGCTATCAGCTCAACTTAAATATATTCTGGAATGGGTTATTAATGATTCCAACTCCACCTGGATTAGCTCTGAAGCTGCTTTGTTAAAAAATATTTCCCTCCATAATCTTCTTTACATATCCCAGACCAATGCTACAGACAGTATTGGGAGACAACAATGGAGAGTTAACATTCAAATACCCTTTTCATATATTAACTGAAAATAATTTTTCTATGCGAGCCTTATTTGTTTATCTGTTTAGTACTGGGACCCAGTTATGTCACTGAATATTTTATTTGCTATCATTGTGGTTTATCTTAAATCGAGTGTCTGCAAGCCTCCTGTCCTGTACAGTTTGAAGCTGTTCCCAGCACTCCTGATCCTGATGTTCATAATTACAGTATAATCAGGAGTGTTGGTAGTGGGAAAACTGCAGGGCAGTTGGTATGCAGGAAAACCTTACTTTCACATTCTTTCTTTCAATAGCTGCTACTACTAGTAGTAGTTAAATTATTAGGACTACAGTGCAAACAGCAGTTAGTATATGCAGTGGAGTGAGATACAGCTTACTTTGAAGTGTACATATGGGAAAGTACAGTATTCTGAGAGGTGTGCAATTAAATACGTGGTGGTAAACAGCAGGTGTGTGTAGGTGTTCAGTATCTAGAACAGTGAGGTGTATCTAGACAAAGGTCTTGTTCACATACAGAGGTCTATACAGGGTGGCTTTTTGCTTTTTATGTATTTTAAGCGTGTATTTTAAAGATGTTTAGGCAAAGTTGTTGATCCAAATGCCTCGGTCTTTTTAGAAAAACTGAGATTACACATCTGAAGAGACGTTACACAGCGCCCTCCACCGGCGAGTCGAATGAAATGCCTTATGTTTTCTCCAAAGGTGATATTTAAGAAACTGGAGACAGTTAAAGATTAGCTGTAATATTGGGGCGATAACTGCAGATGGTGTTCACTCAGAATGTACAAGGAAGACGTTAAAAGTGCAAGTTAATTTATTGTAGAGGAAAAAAGTTTGAGTCTCCCCGTCGGGGAATCGAACCCCGGTCTTCCGCGTGACAGGCGGAGATACTATCCACTATACTAACGAGGAGGAGATGGTAAAAAGCTGCCGAAACATCTATACATGTCTGAGTGTTCTGGCGTCACTCGCCAGCTCATATTGTTACAGGCACAGACTGGGTCTATAAGTCTGATATAGTCAGTTACTTTAATCCTGAATTTCACAGTACGTGTTCTCTATACCAGTGTTTCTCGATCCCGGTTGTGGTATTTCGTTCTTGAGACGTGGAAGCTTAACAAACATATGTGGCAACTGAAGGATTGAATTGAAAACCTGTTTATTAAGAAGCACACTTAGAAGCACGTCCGCGCGATACAGAACACTCTCATTCTATGAAACACATTTCGCCAGTTGCACTTAACTGTTGCTCCACAGCGCACCCTGCTGTGTAAATACGTTAACTGCTGTTTAGTTAATATTGGTGCAGGACACAATATACTACACCGGTCCTGGAGGCTCACTGTCCTTTCTATGCTTTCCCTGCCACTTCTCAATAATGGGTTGTTAAGGAGCGGATTAGCTGAATCGGCTGTGTTGAGAACAGCCTAAAGACTAAAGACTGCCGGGCATCTCGCCTTCCCGCCCCTGCGTATCATCCGTTACTCCAAACTAAACTCATCTATGCTCATGAGCTCAGGAAAGTAATGATCGTTCTGTTTTTCACCTGTGTAGGGAGCCCCGCCGTAAAGCAGGGCATCAAAAAATTAGTTGATACTCATAATGTTCCTCCCCACGGAAATCTTTAGTAAAAGGCGAAAGATTTATACGATCTGAAGAGAAACAAGAGTGTACTGAGGAAAGAGCGCTGCCGGCTCGGTACCACACCGACAGCTGTACAACTTACAGTGACGGTAGCCAAAACCTAGATACCTCTAAAACACGTCGATTTATCCAAACTATCTTATTAATTACCTAATAGTAGTTATTTAGTTTGAAAAATGATAAAAACCGTTAAATTTGTTGACATAAAACCAAATTCTTACACGCAATGCATTATGGGAAAACATGTTCTTCCTGGTTTGCCCACGTGGTTGTTCGAATACTAGTGGCTGCGCGAAGTTCACTCTCTACAAAGGTCAGCAGTTTAATCACATTGTATCCAAAATAAAAAAAAATAAGTATATTTTATTCTTTATAATGATCTTTATATTTAGTCATATGCTCGAGAGGACAGCCTGCCACCACTTTAATCTAACAGACCTACAGCAGCAGGGTGACAAACACAAATGACACCTGAATCCGTTCATCCTGCACTCCACGCCGTCAAGCAATCTACTCTGGTGGACGACACAGGGCCATCGAAAGCAGCACAAGCAGACATGCTTCCAGGCTTTCCCGACAGAGCAGTAACTCATTAACCACAGTGGACACCTCACACCTACCCACAAATGTATTCCCCCAATGTATCACAATAGATCCTCCGTAACAGGATACTAACTTGCACAACTTTACAAATATAATTATAATATAATAGTGATTCTATTATTCTAAATATTCTTTTTAATACTAGTTATTTTGCACACTTTATAGACAGTATTTATATCAGTATATGTACAGTTATGTAGTAACCGTGCCTCTTTAGCTCTTTTCACATTAGCTCTTCATTATTCTGTTTAATTCTATATGCATCATTATTTTTAGGGAACATACACATTACAGCATCGCTTCAAATGACATGTTTTGTTGGTTGTGTAAATGAAAATTAGTTACAGATTCTCCATAGAGAACATCCTTCTGAATTTAACATAAAAAACTGTATAAAATGTTATAATTAATTCTTCTATGTATTATTTAAGTTAAACTCTGCAAATAAATAGAAATTGTGCACTTGCAGACATACAACTTCAGAAGTTACCACCAACTGACAAATTGCAAAGGAATTCAGATAGTAGTGGGAATTTGCATTGTAGATTCTGGAAAGAAACAGTTCTCCAAGCTTAAATCACAAAATGTTATTATGTTTACTATTGTTTGTATGTGGAATGTATAGAGGGGATCAGACAACGGATGAAGACTTCATTCTGCTGCCCAAATTACTCAGATGATCATTTTTCCTCTACTGGATTACAGTGACTGGCATGTAAAGGTGCGCTTCAGAGCCTGGATGTTCTTTATCATTCTGCTATCCCTTTAATTCATCTTTTAAAACATATCACTGCTCCCCTTACTCTCTGGTTAATCCTCTTTACACTCGACATAATGTTCATTGGGTGGTCTTTATTTAAGACTTATATAGGATAAACGCCACCTTACTTACAGGCCCTAATACAACCGCCAAATTTAACACCTCTACATTCAGCCGAAAGCCCCTAAAACTAACACAGTCCATGGCTCCGGTTTCCTTTCAGGCTGCTGCTGCACACGACTGGCACTCACTATAAAAAACATTGTAACTGGATTTTTCTATCTCAGTTTCTAATTTTAAGAACCACATAAAAGGCATATTTACTGGTACCTGTGCCTGTTTTCCCACTAATGGATTATTTCTGGGCCCAACATGTGCCTGTTGATGTTTGACCTTGAATTAACTTTTGGTGTTTTCTTCTGTTGCTGTGTTCCTTACTGTTGATTATTTTATCCCACCATCTTTTTCAAGTGGCTCTGCTGTTGTCAAGTTGTTGCATTGTAAGTAAAATTATTAATAATGATTTATCTGTTAAACTAAAAGGTTAGATAAATACATTTTTAAAAACTGTATTGTGTGACACATCCCATTCAAGCCTAACGAGAAAGTAAAGAGTTACTATAAATGTTAATACACGTCTTTCCCTCACTCTTCTTTTCAGTTTTTCATTTCATTACACAAGAAAACAGAATCGTAACAAAACTGTTTATTTGAACTGCTCGGTCTCTTGTGTTACATAATAGTAAATGTAGTGGTTATATGTGTTTAGTCTTAAATCTTCCACCGTATAACAAAGTTCAGTCTTCAGCTTCATATTCCTGACTCTGTCATTTCTTCCACTCTTGAGTCTGCAGATTGTTTGGCAGCTGATAAAGTCCGGCAAAGTACAGCTGCCATTTATCCACAAAGTTTCCTTGAAGGTCAACAAAGGTCAAACACGTCTGTGCACCCTGTCGTCCAGAGGGAGGCGAACACAATCCCCGAATGTAACATCTAGCACCAGAGTGGTCTGATAGAACTAGCTTACTAGATAAGCTAGACCAAGTTCACTAGATACATTCCATACACCATGAATCAGCAGCGGAAATATGAACACTGAAACAAAGAATTCCTTTTTGGTGGTGGTTACGCTTTTGTTTTCCGTTGCACGAGCTTACTAAAGTCCCAATCAGGAAGTGCGCAAATTTGGCAGGGCACGGCGTTGCTCGTGCCATTCCCAACTGGGGCTAGAAGAGAGTGTCAAGTATGTTTGTTCTTTATTTCGTGAAGGTGACAGACTAATTCAAGTAGAGTATTAAATGCATACCATCAGTCGTGAATGCTATCATTACCAGTAGGGTTGCTTTGAAATGCCCATGAAATCACATGAAACACAGTCGCTGTAAATTATAAATATACAAACAGCAATACTTTGAATAAATGCAGAAGAAAACAAACAAACAAAAGAAAAGACTTTGTTGGTTAGAACATCTCGGTTAATAAAACAGCATTCAACAAAAGACCCTGACACATTTTGGCAAATCACTGAAGCAACTAATGCATGGCTTATTAAACTGCATTAGTGTTAGACACTGTGTAGAGCAGTGTGCAAGAGATTCCTGTATGCTAGAGTAGGTTACAGCATGGCAGAATGCCCATCGTGAGCACACATATGAGAAGTTTGAGGAGGAAAGTGGATGAACGCTACATTAATGCTAGGGTAAGCAGCGGCTGTAAATGTGCTAGGAAACCCCTGCCTGATCTTTCCAGAGGTTTTCACTATGTGTGCATGGGACGTAGGAGGACACAGCGAGTTTCAGGGAGAGTGCACGTATGTTTGTCCTTGTGACATTCCATGTAAGTGTGCACAGGTAGCAGTGAAAGAGGTCTAAAGGAGGTCTGGCAGGTGGCTGTATACGGAGTCAAGGAGGGTCTGGCTGGCCTCTTGGCTCTTGACCCCTGCAATCTCAAACAGGCGGTCCAGCTTATCCTCGGCCATCGGGATCTCCTCGATCACGTGCAGTTCCTCTGGGTTGAGGATGTGCAGCATGTCGTCAAAGATGGGCTGCAGGTCGCACGGGTCCAGACGCACCTGCCGCAGCACTGTGTCCTTCTTCTCTGTAGGAGAATAGCAAAATGACGCTGTGTTAGTTAGGGCATTTACATTAGTCTGCTTTTCAGAAGTGGCGTCAGCAACAGTAAAGCGGTTGAAAAGGAATTTCCTCACTTTCAGTTGTTTTAGTAAGTCATTAGGATGTAAAGAAAGTCATTCAGCAGTTTGAGGTGTAATGCTCCATTCTAGAAAACTGTTTACAGTGGTGGTGATAGGATTTAAGAGTCCTAAGAGAGGTCCTAAGAGTTCAATGGCTCTAAAAGCTACAGCACAAAAGCTATTACACTAAATGGTTCTGAGACGATGCCTGTTACCTAGCTTTTTTTTAATTACATGAGAATTTTCAGTGTCTCTTAAAATTAAACAGGCTATTTTTGTTACTGTGACTTTTATGTAGTGTATGTATGTATTTTATGTATGAAATTCTTATTTACAACTTAAACTGCTTTGAACTTAGTATAGGCAGCAAAAATTAAATGTTTTGAAGTCAAAAAGATAAAATGTGACATTTGTATACCCAAGCTCAATAGGGGCTTAAAAAACTTTTGGTTAAAAATGCAAATATACAAATAATAAATATAAATATTAGCGGCAGAGCTTGCCTTTTCAGTATTAGGAGTGCAAGCATCGAAAAATGTATTTCATGTCACAAACAGCAGTTGGGCAATAATATTGAGGTGGTGACCTGATGAGACCCAATGGCTTCTTCTAGGTGTTTGAAGAGGGTTTTTCAGTAATCTTCTGTGGAGTGAAATTACTGTTTGTGGTAATAGACTTCACAGATGCTGCAAATGTCATTTAATGTTTATTTATGAGGAACACAAGAGAGGTACAAAGTTACAAAGGTCTAATGCCAAACGTTTATAGCGATGCACTAATTTTTTATTTAGTTTTTTTTTTCAGGAAAAGGTCCGATATGATTCAAACATAACAAAATGATTCAACTGAGACATTTAAACATTTGCAAGAGAATAGAATTTGATGTGTCACTGCAAACTGTGAGAAAAGCACACCAGTGAAAACGTGTAGGAGCTTAAAGTGACCAGAAGGGGGCAGCAAACTCAAAGCGTTAAAGCTGCAGCGTTCAGTATAGTGTTTCCTTTACTGTAGCGCACCTGATTCAGCTCACCCTTCACTCGCTCAGGCTTATTTGTAAGAGGAGAAACACTAACACTCTAAAGGCCTGCAGTGCTGGGATCTTCTAACGACTAAAACCAGAGAACCGTGAACCAAGTTATCTGTTACATGGCGGCATCAGAATAAATAATGGGTGTCAGTAGCCGCCTGTTACTAATAGCAACAGCAACAATAGCAGCATATAAAACGCTCATAACTAGACCACTGAACCACCGCATGCACACCACACCCCACCCGGCCACACTTACCTTTGGTAATAAAAGAACCTGTGCGGCTGAGGGCGGAGTCCTTGCTGGAGGTGGAGTCACAGCGCAGCAGCGGCTCGGATTCGTCGGCGAAGAAGCCCTTGCGGTCCAGTGGAGAGTGCTCCACTACCAAGCCAGGCACCTCTATAGGTTTACAATGGCTGGGGCTGACACATTGGCTTACATTCACAGAGGTCATCAACTGGTTAAGGTCAAACTGCAAGGGGACAAAGACATGCTTTCTTAGTGGGTGGAGCTTAAAGCCGCTCACTGTATTCTAATCATCACAGAATAATAAACATCAGCTCAAAGTTAGAAAACAAGGCAACCGGTGGTTTTTGCTGTGATCATTACCAACCAGTGAATTTACCTTTTTCACTGTACTGTATACACACTCTATTTATCCTATGTAAATTATTCAATTCTATTTTCAATGTATCTGGGTCAGAAGAGTAGTCCAGTAAAATACTGGAATAGGTAAAATTAATATCTATATGATCAGTAGTGAATGTAAAAGCTTTTTGTTTAACAATTTCCAAAATTATTATTATTATTTACAGGTTTCATTCAATACCTGCTTCAGCTAATCAGGTCTTCATTAAATTAAATCAGGAGTGCAGCTGATGGAATGTAACAAATCCATATGCATGTTTTTTAACACAAGCAAAAAAGTTATTACTCTATATCCACATACTGAGAAAAAATGACTCAGAAAATGTTGCATGCTCAAAAGTTTGAGAGGTAGGCATATTCAGTTATATATATATTTTTTTACAATATGTTAAACTTGAACAAAGAAACTTTTTGTGTATTAATTGCAGAAATATGCCACTGTTAAGATTGTTAACTGTAGAGAATGTGCTACGTATTTGTAAAATGAACTAAATGAACTAAACCAGGGGTGCAAAATTTTTCCATTCAGAGCAACAAGTTAACTAAAGCTGGCTTGGTTCTACAGGTAGACATAACTAGAAAATGTATGCAGAGCTTAAGAAGCACAAAGTGATATATTCACTATTAGTTTACCTTTTAGCTTCATTTGCATGCTACTGTGTTCACATGGTTTTAGAGAATATACTGGGTTTGTTATATGGTAGCTCAAAATTCGGGTAACCTGCTACTTGCTTGGTTTTACAACCAGTCATTCAAGCGCAAAACTGTCCAAATGCAAAGAGCTTCCTTCTTCCAGATCTTTCCAGCCTTCTGTTTCAGTCACACTTTGTAGATTTGTGAATTCATTTCTCCCAGACAGCACACTCATGGTGTGGACTACCATGTTATTCACAGATTACTCCACAATGTGAGCAGTGGCTGAGGAAGGGTTAAACACAGCAGATGAAGAGTGGAGGTCAGGAATGAGACTCGGTGCTTAGAAACACCATTGTTGTTCTGCATGAATGAGAAATGACAAGAGATGGGACTTTCTGTCCATAGTGGACTTAGCACAAAAGATTCCACCGACGCAGTTGCCCCTGTGCATGAAGGGAGACTTGTGCAGGGCAGATGAAAGTGATTGCGTCCACTCTGAGAGCCTTGGAATTCACTGCCCACAGGCCACATGGGCTCAGCCACACTCCCTAGGACGCAAACTTTGTCCACAGCATGGGGAACATTGAGTTCTGTTAGCATGTTAGAGACAACCAATGACGCAGATTCATGAACGTCTGTCATTGTACAAGATTTCCAGACTCTTCAGTCGCCACCCACAAACAAACAGTGTTATTTGGAAACAAATATATCAGCTGCCACCATGACTGCTGGTGATTCCTATCACGCATCACATGACATGTCTGAGAAAATTTTATGAAGCTTCTGCCAATAACCCATACCCATCTAAACTCTTTTACATCAGGGTTCCACAAAGGTTTCTTTGCAGCAGGGATACCTCTAGATGGACAGTCCTCTAATGATCATATTTGTAAATAAGATGTGTAAAGTTAAAAAAAACATTTTAGATGTTTAAAAACCTCCACATAATGCAAAGGCTCCAGACTAATTCTATTTTTTTTAACTCATACATCCATGCCAAGAACCATTGGGAAGCCTTGATTTTATTGTATTGTAAATCAGTGGTGCACACCTGGGGCCACTGGCTCCGCACTTTTTAGCATTCCCCTGCTCCAAACCATCAGATAATTAACAATCCCCTGCTGAGCTGAACTGGATCATAGAGCAGGAAAACACTTACCCAGGGTCTCAAATTGAGTACATCCGTACTATACTAGCCACTATTAGTGCACAGTAGTGTTCAAACTGGCATTCACAGGTATGAAGCTAGGTTTTTTCTCCAGGTATATAAGTCAAATCAGTTTAGGCCGATGCTTGCAGTGTAAAAAGAGAAAGCACACCGCCATATGCAAGAGGATCCGTTTCAAAGAAAACCTGATGCAACATTTTAATGTTGATTAGTTTATTTCTGAGGTTTACAAGAACAGATCTACATTAGTGTTTCTAAATCATATATTGCACACCTGTATTCACCCTCTGTCTGAAATGCTCTGTCAGAGCTCCTGTGTCTTTATGCCCTCCAGTCTGTACACTGTATAAGGAGGTGCCAATCTTGCCAGTAGGAGAGCAATAAGGACCGAGTCACAAGATGACATCACCTTGTACCAGAGAAAAGAGCTGGAAGACACAGAGCTACATAACACACAGAAGAAAAGGGAGAACATGGAAAAAAAGTAGTTCCCTTTAAAGTGGACAATTTAGCTACAACTGATTTATCTCTTAATCTAATTTATAGTTACAGTTAGTTATATGCCTTTATGGATTCATTCATGACAGAGTGGTAGACAGCATGTGTGAAAAAAAAACATAAAATTTTTAAACAAATCTACTAAGAGCACAACTTACACACACACACACACACACACACACACACACACACACACACATATATATACATATATATATATATATATATATATATATATATATATATATATATATATCATTTAGGTAGATGTATATAATCATGTGACTATTAAGGATTCTCAAAAACCTCACTGCAGTAAAACATGATTGGGTCAGTCAAGACAATAGTGTATTCCTGCAGAATGATTATCACTAAGGGTGAAAAAGAATAAATCCTAAACTCTTTCATTCCTCATCCACAAAAAACGTGCATTGTGAGTCACGCAGTATCACTCAATCCTAGCGGAGAACACATGCATGTCAAAATAAATAGACCGTAATGGCCTTTTAGTGGTGAAAAATTTAATAAAGACACAAATCTAATTTAGTGGATGACAGATAGATCACATGATCATGTGTTGCTGGTGTACGCAGGGTTCTATAGTGAAGTGCTTGTAGTGTCGTCTGCAATGCTTGGCTGGATGTGTGAAGTCATCAAGAGACAACTTGAGATGTGCACGGTAATGAGTTGTTACTAGTTAGGAACTGTCTTAAGGATTTGTAATTACATATGAATTAGGCAAAACTGGAGCATGCCTTATAAACACTGGTCAATGGCAATGGATTTCCTTGGTAGTCCCCCCTGCAGTTCCTCCCTCACATCTGTAACAAAACTGCACAGCTGGTGGCACATTGTAGCAGCTGTGGTCAGGACAAAAATAACCCAGCTGGAAGCAAGAAGTTGGAGCTGGGTCTTAATGAGTGGCAGTAAACATAAGATGGTGGACTTCCTTTGAACACTGAACCTGACACATTTCTTTCGAAGAGCCCAGGTTATGACTCAGCACACTCAAGTATTACCATGTTAATGAGAAGATTTGGGCAGCTAAAAACAGCAAATTAAATAAATGCTTCTCCAAAGTCCCTGCCCATAACCACCTGGTCGAAAGTAAACAGCAAAGCATAACAGATCAGGGGCCAGACTCATGAAAGCTTTCTGAAGAAAATGACTAAATATAAAGCCAAACACTTAAGCACAAACATAAGACTGTTCTTAAATACAATTCTTATGAAAAAGTCATTTTTTAATAGTTTATAAATATACGTTATAGTTCATAAGTATACATTTTAGTCTTATTTTTATAGATTTTTTTTTTTACGTTATATTATTTTTTTTACTTTATATTTTATTTAATAATTATATTTTTAATGTAATATATACTATTTCATAATTTTTATTATTTGTTTTCATTTGCAGGCTATAGGTTGTCATACAGACTACAAATCGTCATTGTCCCAAGAAAAACAAGTATCTCCAAAATGGCAACTTTACAGGAGAGGGCAAAAAACTGATTGTGAATAGAAGTCAATGGAACCAGACGTTTTTCCAAGCATGTTTTGGATATTTCTGGTGATCCATTCATAATGAAATTATCACCCAATCTAAACAGCAGCTCATGTGATCAAATGATGGCAAAAATAAAAATCGACCAAAGTGGAGATACATAGTTTTCATCTGACAGCAAAAAATAATATTATATCATATTAAAGGAGAAAAATTAAAGGAGTAGGTGAAGGATACAGCCTAAAATCCTCTTGGGTTTATTTTTATATGCTGTGAAACTTGTTGTGAAGCTACAGTTCGAGAAGCTGTCAATACTTACAAACACAATGAGTGAGAGCGACTGTTAAGAACCGACTGTTAACAAAAGGCATGTATTATTCCATCCTTATCTGCAAAACTATGAGTCACTGTCATTGTATATGGGTAGATCTCTTTTTGCATTACTAATCCAATATCTGATTTCACCAATGACTTCCGTCTTACATAATCGTCTGGGATAAGCATTCTGAGTACATGGTTACAATGTATTAGCTAGATGCACCTAATACAACTGATAAAGTCTGTGGCTTGTTGCAGATGCTATATTCAGCACTTAACCTTGTGCTGATGGGAAAGGATTGCTCAATAATGTACTGGACATGATGAGGAGACATAAACAAGTGGAGGGAATGATTGTCAAGTGCTCTGTCTAAAAGATGCTGTGGCTGGGCGGAGGCTGTTCCAAGCAGACAAAGTGATGATATCACCACAGGACTGAGCTCCAGATGACAAATAACTACTTTAAAATAGTTGATGAAATGATGATGTGATTAACGTCTAGGGTGTGGTCGGTTAGTCTTCTAGAGGCTTCAGCTTTGCTTAATTAATCTTACTGAAATCTGCATTTGGAAATCTGTATTTGGGTTACATGTCTATCCATAAGTAATATATATCAGTAATATGTAAAGCAACACATTGGGTAATACACTGGCACAGTAAAGTAAAACAATAGTGAACTAAGTACACTTGTAAAAACAGTAAACAACATGTAGACTTGTACACGCTCACTTAACATTAATTAAGAAATGTTCCTATTGTTGATAGATTACTTCATGTTAAGTTAGTCGATACTTAATGTAAAGTGTTACCGCTTCTGTACCAACTGTGCATAAAGGTGACTAATGGATAAACTATATGCCTGTTGATGCCTGTGTTGGACTGCAGTGCTATTGGGAAGGAAGATAAAGTTTACCAGGAACAATAAGTAATGCTAATTTTAGTCTGATATGGGTAATATTTATTCAGCTACACATACAGAAGTAATGTCTCTCAGTTTGGTGTCGGGCCACCATGTTTGCCAACGCAACATGCCACATGTCTCGGCATGGAGTTGCAGAGGTTTCTAAAAGTGATGTGTAACAACAAACTATTCATCGGGAGTCACTCCATGGCAGTCTATTACAACACCATTGCGGCCTTTAGTGATGTTGACGTGGTGTTAAGAGCAGTCATAGAAATGGTCTGCACTGTGCAGCCATCTGCTAATGGTGGTGGTATTAAAAGTATGCCGGCACTGCTCCCCTAATGACTGCAATTGTGGCTGACATGTCAGTCAGGTACAGGGTCACATGCGTCACAAGCGTGATAAGTAAATCATTTACATATATCACAATGTCAAATTTACCCACCAAGTTCCATTCATGTCGGTTGATGCTCCGAGTTGCACAGGGACATCACAGGCACACCCAGATGCATTTCTACCTCAGCACTGACGGGTTAACTGGCCAGTATTTTCCTACACCTATCCTACATATTTCTGTAATTAGAATATACTGTATATGGTATCCATTATACCAAAACAATAAGGATTCCCTCAGCGTAATTAACCAAGTCACAGTGAATCCTGATGTTGTTAAAGATCATGGGTTGGTTACCGAATCCTAAACTTCTCCCAATGGCCCAAGGACAGCACAAAAACAAGAGGATTATTAAGTAGTGCTGACAAGTGGATACACAAAGTGAACACGGGAGCTTTATCACTGTATCATAATAACACGAAAGAAGCCCAGAACTCCTTGTCTCCTGCTATCTAACCTTGAGACAAGGGCAACATACAGAGGGTATCTTTATTATGAGTGAACGCAAGAAAACGGGGCGGACGTTGTCTGAAGATCTAAAATGAGAGCTGATGAATGATTCTTTAGTCCTAAAAGCACGACAGGCCTAAGCTTCAAATAATGTGGCCTAGAGGGCTGGAGCCAGGACAGTCATAGGACATTCATGTGACTTGTTTACCTTGTTACAGAATCTGGCACATGCACAGGTTTACTGTGCTTTCATGGCAGATTATATAAGATGGTAAATTCAGTAGTAAGTACAGCAGTGCTGTGACCCACCTGAACAAGAAACTTTGAAAGTTATAACAGTTTAAACACAACAGAAGATGTGTGCTGATATTATTCTATAGAACCCTGTATATGAAGACCTTACTGTAGCACTTATAGCACTAGGACTGCATAGAACATGTTCATTAAATGTTAGGGTTACACAGGCCTTGGTAGTCTTCATATCACAGAACTCAGCAATAGGCAAATCATCATTGTCCATAAAACACAACATAAATCTCCTAAATGTCAATAAATTAAAATGGCAATATTCTTTGCCTTGAGTGTAAATTAATCTACATTAATTTGGGGCATTTCTATTGGTCCAATTATCTTTAAATTGTCACACATTGTAAAGAGCAGCTGCTGTGTTCAAATGACGTACAGGTTTGTACAAATGACGTACCTTGATGCTGTGAGCATCTTGACCGACCACACTAATGTAACCTAACATGAGTAAATTATTTTGTTCTAAATAATGCAGAGCAATCTCACATTATTGCTTTAGTATTGGAAACGGAACATGCTGCTAGGAAATCACAGCTCATGTATTTAGTCCATGTCATGCAGCCCTAGATGACCCTAAAATATTTTCAGGAGACCATCTTTTTTTGTTTTATCTCAATATCTTAACTGTCAGGCCCGCTCACCCTGATATTTGCCAGGGATGGAGCCTGGACAACATCACATTGCTTTGTCAGATGTGATAGCTATGCTACCAGCTTGACTATGCTCTTTGCACAACTGCCGTTAGTAATTACTGCCACCCTTCACAGAAATGTGCAAAGCATTCAAGCATCTACTGTCAAGAGATAAGAGTTTGGTAAGAACCGAAGTATGGCCCCAGCTGATGTACTGAATATTAGCAATAAACAATTGGGTAGAATTGGTCATGACTAAATTCAGTCTAGGTTAAGACTAGTTTATGGGTAAATCTGGGGTTGGATTAAATCATAATACATGTACTTGAGTACCCAAGTATATTTCTTCACCTGTACTTTCTGTACTTGAGTATCGATTTTGTTTTGGAAACCTATAAGGAAACTTCGGACTATTACGACACTATATCTGAAGGACAAACAGTGTACTTTTGACAACAGACACACCAATACTGGCAGTTCTGCTCACCTGAGGATTGTCTTCCATGATTCCACGGATCCTCTCTACCACATCAATGCGACGCTGGCGGTGAAGAGCGTTGATCAGTTTGGCCAGGTTCGCATCACTGTCACGGATGGTCCAGTGCTGTAGTGCAGCATATGCTCTCTCATGGTCAGCCGAATAGCCATTGGAGAAGGCCGCTACCTCTCGTTCCGTGGCATTAGCCAAGGACTGGTACATGTCAATCCACTGGCTGCCAATCTGAGCTGCCACCAGCTTTAGAATATCAATACCTGAGATAAAACCAATATAATAAGTATGTATGAGTTCATTAAATAAAGATAACAGAATGAAAAAAAAACTGTTAAGTTGATTAAAAAACTGGAAAGCATTATAATAAATGGGTGATTATGTCATGAATGGGTGTCTGGGGTAATAATGGGATTTCTGATATTATATTATGTAGTGGTTTTAGCGTTTATTTTCTGCGGTCAAGTATGTTGGCATTATTATGGCATTTCTGGCGAACCATTAAAATCAGGCTGACCACATACAACATTCTGGCCAACTAAATTGGCCTGAGTTGACAATATGTGTCTAGTCTAGATCAATAATGAATTCAGTGAAATTACTTGTGTCAGAGCTGACCCACTGGCCCTTCTTTTAAAGAGGCCACCGCCTCCATTTTTCTTGTCTGTTAAGGTCCACTCAGGACATTTGTATAGGTTTGTGTACGGATAAAAGACCCATATCCGACTCTCCGTAAATAAAAAAGGCAGGTTTTTTTACTGTGCCTTCAAAATGTGTTTATGTAATTGACCTGTTTCTGATTGGCTCCCCTGTATTGTGCCTATTGCGGCTGAAACACTCTTTAAAAATTCAACATGGATGAACTGGGCTATACTCCTGTAAGTTAAACAAATAATAGAATTCAAATGGCATCACCAAAAACATTCAAATTCAAATGTAGTTCTAGCAGCTAACTTTCTGTATATGGATCATCTGAACAGAATGACACAACAATGTTTACATTAAGCTCCTATTTCAAAAACGGGAAATTAGGTTTCTAGTTACATGACCACGAGGGCCACCACTGACAGGGCCAGCAGTGACCAGACAAATGACATCTACTGAGTTGAGTAAGTAGGTCACTCAGCATCACTGAGCATGTAAATTTGTGACACCTCACATTAACACATAACTAAAATGCCAAAACATGCAGTGCATATGCATTTTCACTGTACATCATTTCGTTCTGCACAAACCCACCCTAATACTCATATGCTGCAAGCTGGATAAGTCAGCAGTGACTTGTCATGTTTCACTTATGATTACTTGTGATGGATAATGTAGGTCAAATGCTGTTTACAGACTTGGATGCTCTAATTCTATGAAAGAGTTTGCTGACTCATTTCATTTTCATAGCATATAGCCAGTAAGTGCTCGGAGCTCAGAACAGTGCTTCTCCCAACTAAATGAAAGAAACATGAGGTAGCTTTTTTGGGAATAGCTTATTTTTGCT
Source organism: Prochilodus magdalenae (assembly GCA_024036415.1). Taxonomy (NCBI): domain Eukaryota; kingdom Metazoa; phylum Chordata; class Actinopteri; order Characiformes; family Prochilodontidae; genus Prochilodus; species Prochilodus magdalenae. Next base: position 72,220 of record JAMWET010000169.1, on the reverse strand, counting down.
CTGTAGAACATAAACAAGCACACTTTTTACTACTGATAAAAGTTTTGAGTAATTTGATATTAACTATGACTATGACATAATTTGAATTAGAATAAATTTTATTATGTATTTAGGCAACTAGAATGTTAATGTGGAACATGCTTATTAAGGTTCCACATAATACCCACATAAACAAAGCCTATACTAGGCACAGAAAAATCCAAATGTGAGAAGCTGCACGGTTACAGTTTTGACACGGATCACTGTAATCCCTGCTTACAATTTGCCCACCCCAAGTTCAGTGTAACAAGATGATTACAGAGTTGTTAGTGGAGAGGATTAAAGCTTCTATCTATAAGCCAGATCTGCTTTGTTTGCGGTTCATCTATCTGTAGCAGATTCGCAGAGACACTCTGGGGGATAGCGTGCCACAAAGCAGTAGAACGCTTAAAAAGCGCTTGGCTCTGCAGGCTGCCCGGTCAGCCGGGTCACTTTCAGCAGGTTCAGTAGAATGATGCTGAGCGGGAGGGAGCCACTCTCTCGTGTCTGTAAGCTCAACTAACTGATTTTTCTTTTTGTTTCCCATGTGATTGTATGAAAGGGGTCACTGTCCTACTCCCCAGAGTGGTGGAATTCAAAACATGTGCTGCTTCCCTACGATAGCCATTCCTAATTACTGATGTTTTTAGAACTGGTTTGTTTAACTGGATTATGACCGCTTAGCAAAATGTCAGCTTCTAAACTGAGCGACTAACGTTGAGGTACACCATGTCTCTCGGTAGACTTTCCTGATTGTAACTATGCATTTAAGGAGCTCTTATTTGTGTGGTATCCCAAAGGCTGTCATCATATGGCTTGGAATAGGTCTTTCTGGATTATGGAGAAATAGAACATGTACTTCTGTTGGGTTGCAAATGGGGTAAAACCAATGAAATGCAGACACAGTATCCCAGTAGCCCAGTGTAACCTAAACATTCTGCTCTTCTAAAGAACAATAAAAAAATCTTTAAACATGGGTTTAAAATGTCGGGCAAGTCTAAACACCTGTCTGATGCCATTAAGCTTCCTTGTTTTTGTGCATGCTTAGTAAAAAAGAGTTTATTAGAATAAATGACAACTGCGGTTTTGTATAAGTCTGTTCCCAGATGTTCCTTAATGTAGTGCTGTGCAATGTTTATGCTGCGTCAGCATCTTAAGTAAGATGACTGAATTATAATTATCGCATTTTAAAGCTTTAGCAGAAGGTAGGGCTGTGTATTGGCAAGAACCTGGAGAAACAATACATGTCATGATACATGGGTTATAGTTCAGCATATTTTGTTATGATACTGTAAGCAAAGCTGTGTATCGCAACAAATGTGTTAGGAAAACTGTTGTCCTAATAAAACAGAATACTATAGGCATAGGTTTGCTAATGCCAACATTCGCAGTGCGTCCTTACACTACTTGTTTATGTTGGAGTGAAAAAGTTTATAGGCTAAAGATACAACTTTTTCATTGCTACGCTGTCTTTTCAAAAGTATTTGCTCATCTCCCTTCACACACAAATGAACATGAGCTAAAGCATTAAGAGTTCCTTTTACTGGAACTAACAGGCCAGGCCCAATTCCTGAAAAACAATAATTCCCCCACCACCAAACTATACACTTGGCACAATGAACATCTCAAAAGACTAACCACTGTCTGTTAATAAAAATCGATACTGTGATTTTAGGAATTAAAACTAATCACAAAACACACTTTAATAAAGAAATGCTTCCCATTAAATGTTATATGTCAGCTGTTCAGAAACCTGTATATTATATATTGTTGCCAACAGATGTACAGCACATGCAAATAACTCATTCTTCAATATTCCACTATTCTACTCTTCTATGCGGTCTTCATAGGTGTGCTTCATAGATGCTAGATAAAAATGGGAGCAGAGATGTATAAAAGCTGACTGCATGCACAGTGGGGTGTAAACTGTGCCATGCTAGACTAGCCAATAAGATGCAAAGCCATAACATTTTCATTTGAGAATTCAAACGAGGCAGCAAACCAGCTGCAACAGGTCTAGCCTGGCTGCGAAACAAAGGAACCCACAAAGGGAGCTGGGACTTCCCCCTCTGCGCTCTTAATAGGGTTTCTGCGGTGGCTCTAAAAGAATGTCTCATAACAACAAAATAGCGCCGTAGTAAAAACCAACAGTCGTGCCATCTTATCCTGTGTCACCTCAACCTGAGCCAGAACTGCATCATCATCATTCCCGCTCACTCTGAAAACACAACATCAGGGCTTTTTCCCATGAGAACTTCACTGCATGCAGGAATACAGGAAAGCCTGAATCAAGGGATACCAATACTGTGAGCAATCGATTCAGACACACAAACACTTTTCTACTCTACAGCTATAAAATATGTAGATAACATATGCAGCCTCGTTGATAATCCAGTTTGTATTTTCATATGTGTACATGTAGCATAGTACTTGGTTAGTGACTTATTCACACACTAATCTGAGGCTATATGTGACTACTGTTGCTGTCATGTGACCTTTACTTTCTAAGCAATTTTGTAATATTTAAAGCCTAATTTGATTAAGACATGGTCTTTCTGTCCTCCAAAATTTGATCTAGCATTTTCTGACAGTATTGACCAATACTGGATATTACATTAGAGCCATGTTCTAAAAGTGATGCACTGAATTCACTTTGATTTTAAACGTGTCCCATACCGAAACGTAACACCACCAAAAATGTAACCATCAAATAAACTTAAAGCTGTCATCTTTGTGAGAATCAAGATCCAGATATCTGCCCATCCTCTACTGTGTGAAGACACATAAACACTATGGGTCTGAAAGGATGTGTAGCTTGCTAAGAGGCTGTTATTGAAGACACAAATTTAACAAAAATGACAAAAAAAATTTAAATCAAACATCTTGTCTTCTCAGAACAATGGGCTGACCAACACAGAGTCTAGACCTCAACATCATTAAACATGTTTGGGATTAGCAAAAACTGCAACCAATTTCTAAGACTGAACTTTGGAGGTGGGTAAAATTTCCTTGCAGTTAAAAAAAACTGAAAGCAAGAGTCACAAACTGAAAGGAAGCTGTGATAAAGACGAAGAGATGACTAACTAAATACTGAAATAAACATATTACAAGTAGTTGTTGAGGCGTCTGTGCAATTTCCTGTTAAATATATATTTAATTTTTTTCCCCGGAGCTTTAGAAATAACTTGTTCTTAATGCCTGACAGAAACAGGTAGGTGTTTAGGGAATACTGACCAGCTTTACTAATTTTATAACATCCCAAGATTTCCTCTGGATTAAAACGGTCATAGTTGTGACATGGAATAGTCGTGTTTGACAGTGACTGAAACTGAAAGTCACAAAGCGGATAAATGGGCTGACTCATAAGACACTCCAGAGGGGAAATTCTACAGCTTTCCCTCAACAGCGCACTGCCTCTGCCACACAGGCTGTCTGGTTTAAGCTCACCCATGAAGTTCCTAATCGGCCCATATAAAAAGTCCCTAGCCCACCCTGCCTCTGAGCAGCCGGCTTTTATAGACAACACCTATTGAGGGGGTTGTAATATGTGGCGCACACACATGGGTGGTTTACTCCCCTTTGATCTGAGCTACATGTGCTCCGTTATGCCATTTGAGGTCCTGCCTGGCCTCCAACGAAAGAATTCATTATTTCTACGATCACTCCTTTAACTTTATATATGTTTCCCATGCAGCTCTTTACGGCCGGCATTTAACTACTCTAGTAAATAGACACACACGCCCGCAGGCTGTCCAATTAAACACCTTGAATGAATTAAGGCAATAAGCTGGTGTTGTGTTCAGGAAAGCAAATAGTTGCGTAAAGTCTAGCTGTGCTTATTGACCCGCATGCTAACATGATCTGAGGAGTCTTTGCTGCGTGGGTGTGTCTTAAAGGTTCGGCCTGTTTTAGAAAGTAAATGCCATAAATGTTTTCGGTCTCTGAAGTGTGTAGACAATGAAATTTAAGTTTAGGAGGGCAGGCGAGAAAAACATCACAGTAAAAGTAGCCTTGTAAGCTTGTGAAAGTGTTTCAGAGTGAGTTTAAATGGTTTAAAGGTGTCAGCAATTGTAGTTTTTGTAGTTGATCTTAAAGTTACACAATGTGAGAAAGGGATTTAGAGTCCCCTCTGGTGAAATTGTGGAATTGCACACATCATGCTGGGGAAAATTATGCAGTGTCGGTTGTGGTTTGGAGCCCTTCCCTGAGCAGATGAATCTGATGACTGCAAGTGCCTGGAAAGAGTAACTCATGTCTAGAGAATTATACATTATTGCTATCATCTTCATCCGTATGATGCTGATTTTGCATCTGCATATCAAGCCCGATGTTAATTTCAAGCCTTTCAGCGTAACGTATGTTTGTGAAGACGTATGACATGGCTGGAAAAAACCCTGCAAAAACTGGCCTGACACCTCCAACTTCAAAATTATGATTCAGCCTTTACTGGCAGGCTCACGCCAGCACACACACATTGTTTTTCATATGACTCATAATATTCGTAATATGGACCTGAATATTCAAGTGTGTGGATATTTGTTGGTTGGGTAGGTGTTAGATTTTTAAGTGCAGGATTCTGACATTTTTTTTATGTAAGCTAACAATAAAAAAGCAAACTGCAAAATACTGTAATGTTGGAAGTTCTTGGGCGAAACTTAACTCCAAGTTGTCTTAGCTGGATTTTTAAGTTACTTAAATTTGCACCAAATACAGTGAGTTACTCAACACTTCCAAAATGAACAGCTCTCTTCTTTACTCAGGAAAATGAAAAACCCAACCTTCCATGCATATTCAGGCTCCATTAAGTCCTTGTATGAACGAACATAAAGCAGCCCAAAAACCGAACCGCTCACAACTCAAAAGCACATTGTACTGTATTTATATATATTTATTTAGACAATCTAAGCTCTTCTGCTGAACTTTTGGAGCACAATAAAATGGTATTCGGTACAGCCCTATTTTAATTTAAATAAAAGAATCCTACAAAAAAATTTCAACCGTTAAAAACATAATTTGACAACAAAGTTATTTTTATAATATTTTATAATATTTTTGTAAATAATGTTTTGCATGTGATAAAAAAAGTGTCCAACTTATTTGATTCCACCTGATTTTCACATGAACAAAATATATTTAACAACATTAACAACACAACTGTGGCCAAAAGTAGGTAAACACAAAGACACATTTGCATTGATGCAACATAGCTTGTTTTATCCATGTAGAAGCAATGTAAAACTCTGGATCAAGCATATTTATTGCATCACGTTTTCAGCATGTCTTCCGCCTGGCATCAAACTGTTTTCCTCGTTAACAAAATACTCTGTTGTCAGACTGGCCTCTTTTGTGAGCTGAATAAAACCTCTGTTGTCATCCAGTCAATGAGCATAGAGGAAATCTATAGCTCTGTGACCTCTATCCTCTCCCTACTGCCTTCCCATCTACAGTAATACTGAGAAAGTCACATGACTGGGGGTATAGTGTGGCCTTTAGCAGCTGACATGGTAGGCACCCTGAACCCTCCTACAACAACTCACCCCCAACCAGCCCATCCCACCAGCCCTTTGGCATTGCACTGATAAACTCCCAACGGCTAACAAAACCACAGAGAACTGGAGTAATCTGGTTTAAACTGCTCGAGGTTGGATTCAGGGCACTAACACACACAGACACACAGAGACGGATATCTCAGGCTGACATCAGTCTGTGCCTGGCACTGCAGTGCTGGAGTCTCACCACTGTAGCCTAGCAGCCCTACATGCTGTCATTTTACTGCTTCTATACAGTCATGGGTTACAGGAAAGAGAGAGAGAGAGAGAAAACGAGAGAGAGAGAAAATGAGAGAGAGAGATAATGAGATAATAGGGGACTTGATGTCACATTGTGCTGAGATTGCTTTACTGTTTTTTCAGGCTTGTCTTACTTTAAATTAAATCAAATGAGAAGACAGTGTATCTGTATCGGCTCAAAAACCAGAGGAATACAATACAACAGGATCATTTATATCTGGCATATTCATATATGTTGGTCATCCTATAGTCCTTCATCAGTGACTAGGGGGACAATGCCCACAGAACACTGTTGGGTGGATAGTTTAAGTTGGTGGACTATTCTCAGTACAGCAGTGGCACTGACTTGTTTAAAATCCCTGCTGTGTCTGATCCACTTACACTAACACAACACACACCAACACACCGCCATTACGTCAGTGTCACTGAAGCGCTAAGAATGGTCCACCACCCAAATAATATCGGCTCTGGAGTGGTCCTGTGGGGTTTCTGACCATTCAGTTAATGAAATGCCAGGGTGGCGTGTGTACTGTATATATGTATATAGACTTATTGGCTTGGTGAATCCATATCTCTCTTGTAAAAAGGATATGTGATCTCAGCAGGGATTAACCTGGTTAAATGGAGGCTAAATAAAAAATATAAACTCGCAAACAAAGTCATCCGGAATGTTCAGGTCAGTTAATGCTCATGTCAAGTTTGCAAATACATATCCTGCTGAGTCACTGGCAGAACAGAATGAACCTGGCATACTCCACTGTAGTAGGCTTTTAGCAAACACTGCTCGCCTAGCTTGCAAACACACTACTGACCCTTTACTGTCAACACCACAAAAATCCAACATAGATCACATGTGGATGTTTACAGCGAGAGGTCAGTAAATCCAAAGTCTTTAGGATAAACTGAGAAATGCAAGCAGTCTGAAACCTCAGTGTTACTATCCAGCATAACTTCCTTCACTTTATACCTTTTACCAGTCTCCAATGACTAGCCTTGCCAAATTGGCACATCACCCACAAACCATCTCTTTCCATCTACAGTTATATGCCGGTCACTTGTTTTAATATGATATTAGCTTCTTTAGTCTCCCTATTAGTCTCTCTAAGATCATGTAAACAGTGCAGTTTGATTGCCACAGACTGACAGCAGAAACATATGTAATCTCACACTATGCAATCTCATGTTTTGTCAGTCTGTACTAGCACATAAAGTTTTATACAGCAGTACAAATGTTTTAGTTCAAGCCATTTTCTTAGACTCTGACTTTGACTAAACATTCAATCTGGCTATTCTGTGTTCTGTGCTATTCAGTTGAGAACTATGGGTGTAGGGAAATAGTGGAGATAGAAGAGATGATCAGGGGACTGTTCCACTGCTCCTGCTCTTATAACTGTTGGGATTATGCTGTAAAATATTATTCTCTTCAGGACAAAATGAATGGGATTAGTCCACTGGTGTGATAACAGATCAACAGATGGTCCACTGCACTGAAATCCCATTGTGCCAGACGCAGTGTGTATTGCAATGCACTGGCCTGAATGCTGAACATATTGTCATTAGCTTTCTATATAAATCCCTAGATGGCAAAGGTCACTGGCAGATTCCAGTTCAGAGTCAGCTTAATGCTATCTGGATTAAAGAAAAGCATTCTACATTAGTCCTATTGTCTTTTATGTAGTTTCATTAGAAATCCTATGAGTATACAACACAACGTAGACGGGCAAAATGAACTATCGCCAAATTAGTGGTCACATGATCTGCTGAATTGGGATAAGGAAGTAAAAAGCTGTTGTTTAAGGAGCTGTGGCAAAAGAAACAAGCGCTCCAGCAGGACACATTGCTTTCGCAAACTGGAGCATTCATTTCTATCAAAATATCAAGTTTTATAAAAGAAAGTTCACTCAAAAGTGTAATGAGACTAAGAACTCAGTATAGCACTCATAATATTACATGAAGTATAATTAAAACAAAATAAATAAGCAAGCCCATGATGAGCGCAGACCTCCCTTCCTCTTTCCCTCAAAAGTGAGAGTAAACAGGATAAGCAAATTCCTTGTAAGCATAATTAGCTTGTGGCTTGGACATTATCACAAATGACTACGCTTGTATAATGCTGAAAGGTCTAATCAAGTGGAATGGGAAACATTCACAAATGAAATTTAGACACCACCGGATTTGTAGGGATGTCGAAGGTACGGGTGCTGAAGGGGCTGCGGCATGTACTGATTTTAGGATTGTTTAACTACAGCTACTAAACAGAATACCAAAAAACAAAATTTTAAAATATATATATATTAACTTTAAAAATATTCCACAATATTTAGAGCACAGAAAACACCTGTTTATACTTTTTGTAGGGTGGAGTTTGTGTCCTAATATAGTGTTGTTAATATACATGTTTAAAATTTGCCCTAGGCACACACAAAGCTACAGAAGGAAACTTTAGACACCACAGACGTCTTAGCGGATTGACCGTATATCTGGGTTAAGGGAACGGCTGTGTAGATTAGGTTTTTGCCCTGCTCACTGTAAACGTCTGATGAGCAACAACTGAATAACGGGCATTTGGGGGTAACACTATGTTAGAAGCAGTTCTCACCTTGGCCGTTGGAGTAGTAGATCCACTTCTCCTTGACTTGTGTAGGGGAGCTGGGCTTCTTGTGAATGGCTTTCTCCATGATGCTGCTGGGGTCCTGCCTGGGCCCTTTCTTGAGCACCCGGGAGCTGCGTTTGATGCTGCACACCACAATCACCACCAGCACCAGAAGCAGCAGCAACACGATCATCCAGGGCAGGTGTTCATTGATGTCGAAATGCTTGTGCATACTGGGCCGTGGCGAGCCTCTCCTGATGGGCCTGTAGGCCAGCCCCTGGCCCTTGGCCTCAGACAGACTCTCCATGGCCTGCTGATTAGAAGGCTGGTAGTTGCTTGATAAAGGGTCTTTGTGTTGCCTCCTCGAAGGATCCTGGCTAGTAGCACTCAGGATCCCTGCATCTTCCTGGCTAGCCTCTGAGATGTTTGTGGGTGTGGCATTGTCTGCAATCCCTGGGGCCATTTCTGGACTGCCGGGAAGTATCGCTGCTAAGTCCGTGATGGCTGTTGATGGCCAGGTTGAAGTAGCTTTTGTGGGCACTGTGGAACACAAAGGCAGCAAGAGAGAGAGAGAGAGAGAGAGAGAGAGAGAAAGAGAGAAAGAGATGTAATGGGGACACTGTGGGCGGGAGGGAATGATACAGAGAATTAAATGCACTCCTAAAGATGCGCTTAACCCAGACAACAAAACAGAAGGGAGAATATCTAACGCGGTAATCCCAGCCACCAGCAAGCTGCCACGGGAGGTTAGAGGCAAAGTGGAGCTTTACTAGGCTGCCTCCAGCTGTGCCGCGTCACATACATAATCTCACGTGCCTTGTACTAAAGTGATTGCTCTGCTAGCTGCTTGAGGGGACTTTCTTCCCTATAAACCCAAGTTAATCTGAACTTTGAGACTTTGAAACTATTTTATGAACCTCTCCAGAAGATTAGATGCTAACAGCCTGGAACACATATCAGTATCATCGGGAGCTACACTAACATTTGGAACCAATTTAGCTGCAGAAAATTGTATATTGTCATATGCTAGTTATGCTCAACTTGTCCTGTGCAGCTCCAAACAATTATTAGCTATGAAGCTATGAAGTTGTAAAATTAAGATGTTTTGGATGCATCCAGAATAATAATGAACAGAGCTGTAGATGATTCTATAAGGACTGGGAAAACTGTTTGGTGTCAGGAAGTTAAAGCAAAACGAATATCCAGAATGCCTGTAAAAATGTTACCCAGTTTTAATAAGAAGCTGTTTATGTTTTATGGTAATTTAAATGTAATTACATCTTTGTAGATTTTTGAGATTTCCAAGTACTTTAGGGGAAACTGATAATCCACATAAACAACATGCATTAGTCCTTGTAGAGGATTGATGTAGCTGGCAAGAGACCATACTCCATGTAAATCCAGTCAAAAAACACACTTTCTACTGCTACTGATTTGAGCAGAGACTGACTGACTTTCTACAGATCACAGATTAACACATGCCTCATGCTCAATCTACCTTTAGGTGTTGACTATATATCCCTGTGGTCAATACTGATGATTAAACAACAACATAAACCTTTCTCCTAGCCTCTACTTCACCCAGGCCAGCTTACTGCAAGTCACAATGTTGGAAGAAAATGCAAAAAACGACATTCGTAGGAAGAATTGCAGAAGTGGAGAAAGCATAACCACGGATAAGTCAAGTTTCAACTTACCAAGACCAACAGAAGCCTCACTGCTGTCCAATACAAAAACTCCAGACTTTCCCAAGCTATATAAAGAAACACTCTCATACAACTGTTTCCTCACCTCTGCCTAAAGTTCTTCTGCAAGGTCTGCTGGCCATTAGAATAACAAAGGCTCCTGAACGACTGCAATTCACACATTTTGTCTCCTCCTCTAACTGACACTCCACAGACCACCTTGTCCTCAAACCCCTGCAAAAGCATAATGTTGTGTCTCCAATCCACTCTTTCATTGTCTGATCCACCCTGTTCATCAAAGAACAGGATCCAGACAGAACAGCAGCTGGATTTGACCAGGTTGGCACGTAACACTGAAGCACTACACTGATTAGTAATACATTCTTTCAATTCACAATAAATCATTATGAATGAAGTTTTTGACTTTACCTATACCTTTAAATCCTCCATGGTCAATTACAGAATAAACAAAACCTCAGCCAACATCACTAGTGTCTTACTTAATTCACTTGCCATCAGTAAGAAAGCTATCTAGACGGTGATCATGCTTGTTGCTCAACAATATGCTTAAGATATGTAAACGCTAATGCAGGTATTACCATTAGGTGTTGAGACAATGGCAATGCACCACCTGTGCATTTTGGGTATTGTTCCTTCACAACTGTGCAGCATCAATGGGCAGTTTCTACTGCAATGGCTTCTCTACTGCCATTATTATTCAGTGATCTGCATCTTAAGTAGTGGATTGGTCAGCAATCAAAAGTACACAGCTTTTCCCTGACCTCAACTGTAGTCAGTCAGCTACCAACAGACAGTTTTGATGTCCAAAGCGGGCTTCTTTAGTTTTGTGCCAAACTAAAGTGGCTGCCATATTTAACTTATAGCCATTTGTACAATGGCAGAAATAAGCATAAGCAATCTGAAAGGACTTAACAGCTTTGCACAAACAGTTTTGTTAGCTGCATTACTGGACACTATTGTAGCTCGAAGCTCCAGGGCAAAACTAAATTAATTCAGACAGAAATATTCCTTAGCTAACAAAGTACATTTGATGTAATCAAATATATATCCCTATATTAATGTTGTGCATCAGTGGACAGATCCCATGGGGCACCATTTAGCCCTTGTACCTCTAAATTAAACTTACTGTTTTTAGCATTTTCCACACCGAAATGCACATTTACTCCTTCAAAAATGTGTTAATGCTAAATATTTCTCATACTTCTCATCAAGGTTTCTTTTTAGAGCTGACAACGGCTTAAGTAAGAGGAAAGGTTGATTATTTAGCAGTAAATACCCCAAACAGTTTCCTTACATTATTTAAAACAATTATTTAGTATAACGTATTATATAATATAATGTATTATCTGGGTAACATGATTAAACTTTCAAAGTCACTTGATCAGTATAAATCACAATACCATTGGTTTTCAGGAAATTAGGAGATTTCACAGGAGGGACAATGTTTAGGTAACATGGTTGGATTAACGTAGCTAACATTTTACAGGAGCTATAATGGGTACATCATGAAAAAAGATGTTTCAAACATGAGATGTTAAATAGATTCAAACATTAATGCAAAAGTATGATTTTCAAAGCACTTTTGTTTATTACATTTACGGGGCAAAGTGTCGGTGTAGTGTGCTGGGACAGTCAAAAGCCATATCCACACAGCTGCTAATGCAATATAGAGCTTTCTCCAATTTTGGCATGCACCATAGATGGAGGGCAGGAAGTGACTTACTACATAGAACCTTCGTCTGGGGTCAGGATGAGGCTGAGGTCAGCCTTGTATTCACCAGGTTCTTTTTAGATTTTAAGTGTTAGCGGTACTGTTTGTACCTGTTGCTTGAAATCTATCACTAGTGCACACCCTCTACCAGATAGGAGCCACTGTGAAGAACTTTGTTACCTAGGTCGACCCAACCGCTAACAATAAAGTTGTACCTCAATACTTTTGTATGGTTTGATTTGTTTTCTTGAATGGAAGTCTGGAGGTAAAGGTAGTAAGGTAATTTCAGATTTTCTGTTCGAACCTAGCACAGTATGGGTTTGCCTCCTTCTTGTCCTTTTCCCTTTTCACTTCCTGCCCTCCATCTAGATTTTGCTCATCATTAGAATCATATGACTAAAAACAACCTATAGATCGTATGACAGTTCAGCATTAATGCTGGATTAGTACTCCTGTGTTGTATTGTATCTAATGACTTTGCTTCCTCCTGAAGCACACACTGTGGTGGCATATCACGCTCTGCTGCTAGTGCTTTTCCACTCTTACCTCTCTGTGCTGAGTCAGTGGTGGAGTGCGTGACAGGGGAAGCTGAGGCTGGGGTTCCTGGCAGTGTTCCACACACACTGTCCCGCTTTTCTGTGCCTTTGTGCACCAGCGGCAGCCCTTGTGCCCGGCAGTCTGTATGCGGCCGGCACTTCACCTTGTTCGAGTCAACGTCAGAGAACATGCCCTTTGGGCACTTGCGGCAGCGCACATCCTCCGTCTCGCTGCCTTGTTTACGAACACCCCAGCCAGGTGGGCATCGGGAATGGGGACGGCACTCGCCTGCCTGGGCAAAAGTGCCTGAAGGACAGGAGCATGTGCGGTCTGATGTGGCTGTGCAGGGGGTCTTCTCGATGAAAGGTGCCTGGCAGGGTCTCTGGCAGTGGTGGCACTGCTGCACACCGTTCTCACCTCGTGTGAACGTGCCCTCTGGGCAGCGGCTGCACTCACGCACACTGTTTTCCGTGCAGTGGGATGATACGTAGGTGCCGGCCGGGCACTTGTCACACATCAACTGGCTGCCTGTGGTTGGGTCGATGTGGCGGTAGTGGCGGGCCGACAACTGCTCCTCCGTGGCCAGGGGGCTGGAAGTTAAGGCCTGGACATCACCGAACAGCACATACAGCAGCTAAAGAAAGAAACCGACAAAGCACACTGAAAAGCAGTGACAAAAATCTCAGTTTATCAACAAGGAGGTGAGGAAGGAAGGTCTGGACAACCTGCGAACGGTTTTGTAGCATGAAAGATGTAAAGTTACTTTACTGTATATACTAGATAGAAACCCTGTGCACACAGGATCTGGAAAACCTGCTGATGTCACATTACAGCCGGTCACTATGCTAACCACCATGACTCCCCAAGTTATTGTTGCTATGTCTGTCAAACCTTCAGTTCAATCCACCTGAGAATGACATGACCAGACTTACTGAACTCCACCAGATAAAAAAGTTTAATAGCACAAAGACAAATTTAGATGTACAATCAAAACAAACTGGCCTGACATGATGTACAGACCAGAACTGAGAAAATATAAAATGTAGGCCAATTTGAAAAGGATTTTAATAATCCCAGGGTAATCTTTCAGACTCTGGTCCTTGAAGCAGCAGATTGAACGACTGATGCTGCCCTTTAAAATGAGTTAATGCCAGGAACGGGGTGAGCTGTTGTAAAAGCGTATTCTGTCACATGATTATTTCCTGTTACAAATGAACTTGTAACCAAATCAAAAGAATTACTCTATTAAAGTCATATATTCTGATAACTTCACATCACTTTTAGTTTATTTTTATCTTAAAAAGCCATTTAATTGAGTAAAGACAAACTTCTAATTTGGCCATCATCCAAAATGTTGTCTTATCATGAATTAGAGGATTAAGGAATTGGGTTAAATCAGTTATAGTTGATAGTCTTGCTGTTTTTTGTTTGTTATTACATTACAGTGATGTTGACAAGTTTTGCTGATGGTTGATGAAGGAGTCAATTGTTCAGTCAATTTAGTCAGTTAACAGCTTTATATATTCTATATATTCTAGGTTGTTTTTGTAGCTGTAATTTGGTTGTAAAGAAATATGTTTAAAAAACATCAAATGTTTAAGGCAGTACTATTTTTGTTTAAAGGAAAAAGAACACACTTAAATAAAGTGGGCATGTACTGCCACGAGTCACCCTGTAAAGGCTGAAGACTGTTTTAAAAAGGTCAGGTCAAATTTGTCAACCAGTCAGATTGTGTGGTCGACCCAACTGTGGAATAATCAAAGCTTCTACACAGAATTCAAGAAACTTTAACATATTAAAAGATCAAGTACTGACGCTTGATTCAGCAAAGCCTGGCTATTTAACCTAACCTAACCGTACGCTATTAGTGCGAGTGTGATTGCTCAGAGAATATAAGGCCCTGAACATTCTGTCGATTCAGCATCTCTTTACGTTACATCTTCAGAAATGCAATTTCAAGAAATCAAACAGCCAAACATGCAAAATACTTTAAAGCCTTGCGGCTTGCACTGTAGCAGATGACCTTCAAAATGACTTCTACTGACAACGAGCCAATAACGCACCATAAGTGTACCACCATTCTGAAGTGATTAAAAAATTTACTGCACTCTGTGGCGGCCAAATCCATTCATAACAGTCTCCTGCTTTCCTTACCCAGCACTTACATCATCAGTACCTTCCTTAATGTCGACTGAACATAAAGTTCTTTATGCTGGTGCCTACATTTTATTCCCTCATCTAAATGAAGGTTTGGCTGGAACAGGCAGCTTATTTTTTGGCTGCCTCACTGAGTCGGTCCAAGCCACGCGACAGGGGAAGCAATGCACTCTGATATGCAGTACTCAAAGCTGCATCATCACGTCCATAAACGTTCTAAAGCAACTTCAGTATTCAATATTTTATAATGCATCACTCAGTGAAAACGAAAGCACAGGAAAAGCCTCAGATATTTCTCTGAACGTGACAGGACCTGACTATACATGAGTTTGGTCAGGTTCAGAAATACTTTCTCAAATTATTAATTCAGTCTCACATTTGGTGATAGTCTGTCTCCAGCAGAGATCGTGGCTTGCGTTTACCTCTGCTTTTTTATTCTTTATTTTAGCATAAAGGATTTAGCATTTAGGATGTTGCCTGAAGCCATCATTCATTTTTTAAAAGTTTAGCTAGCTGTGTTGCAACATGGTAATATAACAGGTGGCATCAGTAGGAATATGGAGTTGTATTGAGTTTCTGTTAAGGGGTGATCTGATTACAGGCTTGTCTATAGGGTACAAATTTAGACTGAATATTGTCATTCGTATAGAATAATTTTGGGCTGCTGTCTATTTGAGATAGAATTTTCTAAGGCTATTCATATCAAACTTTTTCAGGCTACTGTCATTTTCAGAGTTCTGTTGGACTACAGTCACATTCAGAGAGAATTCTGCAGGGCTATAGTCAGATTCAGACAGATTCGGCTGGGTTTGGAGAGACTTTGTCTGGGCTATGGGTATTCGGACATAATTTAAATAGATTATTTAGTTTTAGTACATTTTTGATGGGCTACCATTAAATGCAGCTAGTGTTTCTTTAGTATTTGTATAATTCAACAGTTAGATATAGGCAGAATTCTGTCTGTTAAAGCCAAGGTACATGTGAGATAAATAATTCCAGGGATATAGGCTTGTGTAGCTGTTTAAGAGGTGTTGTGCACATTTTCGGGCTAAGGGTGTGGGGAAAGCTGAACTCAGCTGAATATGAATAGCGATTTGTCATAGCCAAGCTTTCCCATCAGCCTTTGCTTTACAAGAGAGCAATGCAGCAAGCCAGCAGCCTGCACAGAGAGAGGCAAGGTTTGAAGTGGGGCAGTGAATGGGACAGTTTTGCTGATGGGGAGACAATGCCAGCCTGGACACTGAGGCCCTCTGAAGAAAAAAAAAAACTTATTCCACAATGCCACACTGTTGCTTCATCATAGAGGGAGACCAGAGAGGATGTTTCTAATTTCTCTTCAGTAAGCACTTACATATTATATGAAAGGAAATTCAGCTTCAGATAAAGACCATGAAGTGCATGATGTTCCAAAAGTTATCACATCACAGGTCTGCACAAACCAACCTCCACGCCCAAGAGAGAAAGGTTTTTGGGTTTGTGAGGATTTTCCTTTTTGTTTGTGAGGGATCCATTACCTTTTTCTCAGTTACATGTTCTGAAATCTTTAAAACGGTTTGCTATAGCAATATTGCTAGATTACTCGATTGCTAATATAATTGATAATGACTGCTTACAATGCACATGCTTGCAGCGATTTCCCCCAAACCTAAAGGATTTAACTCGTGATTTCTTAAACACTATTAGCATCTTTTACACTAAGAGGGTTCAGACTTTCCTGGCTCATTCTCATAACTACATACTTTGTGCAGTTATTTAACAGTAATTGCTGATCGATATTCAGTAATTATTGAATAATAAACTGGGAATAAATTGGTAATCCAGTTTATTATTCAGTTTATTATTCAAGGGGTTATAACCTTATGCTTCTTTGCATGTTTATCAATGTAGGTTTATTATTCAGTAGGAATACGGACAAACCGAATGGCAAAAAAACAGAAGGAGCAGTTGGACTATAATGGTATTTGGAAAGTAGATAAAAGTTTCCAGGAACAATACATTTAGACTGATATGGGTAATATTTATTGAACTACACATACAGAAGTAGTGTCTCTCAGTATGGTGTCGGGCCGCCATGTTTGCTAATGCAATATGCCAGTGTAGCATTGGAGTTGTAGAGGTTCCTAATATTGTCCTACAATAATCCATCCCATGCAGCTTAAATATTCTCACAAGGTTACTGCAGGTTTTGTGGAGTGAACCCACTTCCTCCTGAGTCACTTCCTTCTGGCCATGTCACGCATTTTAAACAAACCACTCTTCCCCACGCACACAGATTTGTTATATACTTTGGAATGGAGAACAGGTGAAGAAAGAAGTGTTTTCCAAACTCCTCTCAGTGATGGAAGGACCTATGAAGCAGATCTTTGCTCAGCTTGGGCAATATTAAAGCTGGTGTCATTTAGCACCTCTGCAGTCTTTGGTGACATTGACGTAGTGTGGAGCAGTCATCGTCTGCATGAATGAAGTCCTGCATTCTACCATGGTGCTTGACTAACATGATGACCAATAGAGGGCATCACCGCTTGCTGAATGTTCGAATTTTTGGCTGTTTGGTCAGTAAGTAATAGCGATAAGGCCTGTCCTCGGTCACGTCACATGTGAGTGTAAAACTTCAATCATTCACATGTGTCACAATGTCATACCTACCCACCAAGCCTCTTCCCTGTTGGTTTCTTCTGGGTGCAGCTATTTATGCAACTATAATTCTGACAATTAGTATATAATGAGAGAAGCGGGGCTGGAGAAAGACGGGCAAGGATTCAGGATTAGTGAAAGAAATATCAATAACCTTCAATAACCTGGATCAATTATTAACAACAGAGCACTGTTGTGCACTCAAGAAACACATCACAGATTGGCACTCGGTAGAACCGGAATCTTAAAAAGATCTTCCAATAGAATGTTGTATCTACAAACAAAGATCAGAACTGTCCAGGCTCGTCTCTGTAATTCCTTCTGGGTGTGGACAGGAGAGGAAAATATAAATGCCTCTAAATGATGTTGCTGGTGAAGACTTTTGAAGTTGCCTTGGATGCCAAAATCCCTCTCCCAATGATCTCAGTGTGCTATTGGTCAGCTTACCCATTCTATTCTGACGGGTCAACCACCAGAGCAGCATCCTAAGGGTAGAGAGGTTCCCCCTCTGGCGTGTTCTTTGGGGTTCTTTTTGTTCTGTGCATGTCTGTAGGAAATTTACCTGCACAACAAGCTACATTACACACTAAAGGAAACAAACTGAAAAACCCATAATGAGTCCCCTGTAATAATAAAAGATGTAGGGAATGCCTATTAACCACCTCCAACCTGGAAGGCAAGATCCCTCATTTATCGAGGAGACGCTTGTTTGTTTGTGTGAGCGCATGCTTGTAGTTTTCCTTATTTGCCAAATTCAGACAGGGCAGCAGGTGCACAGAAGTGACACATGACCCAGGACTGCTGGAACAATATCAGTTAACTGTGGCAACCAAACATGTTTATCAGCAGCAGGGCACCAAATTTCCTAAGCAAGGTATATTCAGCTTACCATACAAAAACTCCTATCCTATGAAATCACAGGTGAGCATTGTTAATGTGTGGTTGGTCAATGGGAACCAGTATATTTACCCTAACAGTATGCATATTGCTGCTGTCAGAACATAACCTCGCATTTCTGAAGTAAACCTTACAGGAGACAGAAAAGCATGCCTTACTACGTCCATGTACTGTATGCAACTCAATGTATTTATTTCCAAGCCATTTCCATATACACACTGTTCAAGTACTTTCAAATTATGTAAAACACTGAAAAATGAGATATGAGGCTTTGTTCCAACATCAAAGATACCTGCTAATATGATTTACTGTTGCTTGCTTATGTCCTGAGGCTAGCTGTGGCGCCTAATGTTACAATCATTTAGGTACACTGTGATACAGCAACTGAAGTGTCTACTGTGTTCAGAGAACGTTCTGTCTGTACTTGTAACTTGAGCACCATGACTGAGGTTTACCACTTCAAGCAATGCTTTCGGCTTCCTTGTGATGAACTATGAGTTTACGAGCTGCATCTGAACGCACCATAATTTACTAATAAAACACTTCGCCTTCTGGCACTGCTATGCACCTGGGCCTGTCAGGTGTTGCTGTTAGACACCATAGTGCTCTTTTACAGCTCACTTCTAAGACAATGATGATGGGTGATATGACAAAACTATAACATCTCAGTATTTCAGGGCATTTCTTTTCCACAATATTTAATATGCATCACAATTTGTGTCTTTCTAAAGTCTAGTACGGTAGAATGGGCAAAATGATCACTAACATTACCAACACAACACTATCAGTAACTATGTACAATGATTTTCATTCAGTGTTGCTGCATGTAGTTCAGTTGAACAGACCTAATTATGCTCTACGATTGTTCAGACAAGCATATTGTAATGGAATGTAATGCATAACAATAACCAGATTTTAAGATTTTTAAGATTTTAACCCCTTGTTGATCCCACAGTGGGAAAATTTAGTCACATTTAACCCATCCGTGAAATGAAACACCCACAAACACACACACTAGTGAACACACACACTAGAGGGCAGTGAGGACACTTTCCCGGAGCGGTGGGCAGCCCTATCCATGGCGCCTGGGGAGCAGTTGGGGGTTAGGTGCCTTGCTCAAGGGCACCTCAGTCGTTACTGTCAGTTCAGGGAATCAAACCGGCAACCCTCCGGTCACAAGGCTGGTTCCCTAACCTCCAGCCCACGACTGCCCAAACCATGTTGTCAAAATGCTCGTCTCTACTGTTAGACTGCTGTAATAAATTTGTCGTGCCAATTTCAGGGGCAAGGTCAGAAAGCCTGCAGAATTACATCCACTAATCAGCAGGTAGGGGCCACTGGCCTGCAAAGTTTTAGCTCTTCTTGAAAGTTCATTCAAGTTCAAGAAGCTGATGACTCATCTGTTCCCAGGGCTGACCACTGGGTAAGGCTGAGCTGACCGATAAACCGATAGTGTGTCTACATTTGTGTGTTTGAATAGCAGAGGAAGATAACAGCCCATTAACATTCTGCTGCATCACTGAATGATGGGCCATGAAGAGCCACCCACTTTCTTTGTCTATGGTCATCTTGCAGAACAGAATGTTTTGTTAACTTTAGAACTAAGGGATTTCAATGACATTGTTTCCATGGCACACAGCAGTAATATATAACACCAACACAATAAAACACAAAACTAAGTACACCAAAAAACGAAACTGCGTCACATAATGTATTTCATTCATGTGGAAATGACGTAGAAGTCTAAATATGAACTATTTCACTGTAACTTGTACACCATGCAGTTGTGTGTAAACAGCCGTGGGTCAAATGATGTGTTCTGTTTATTCTCCAAGTGAAAAATAGTTAACACATCCTCAGCAGGAACAAACTCTGGGAATGTCTCTGGGAACATATTGTAAAATACTGAACTGTTTTACATAATACTAAACCTGGGTGTTGTGCTAAACATCCAGCAGGGTTTAAATGTGAAGAACAGTGACGTTGTGCTTTTCTCTTACTTTGAACTGCAGTTTTGGATTTAACAAGTCACAGATCTTTAGGATTCTTAAGATTTGACATTTGATTGATAAGCTTCGATATTTGCAACCGAGTTACCAGCCCATATAAACAAACTGAACATAATGATGCACATAGGGAGAATCTGTGCTACATCTGATTTGTGCTCCACTTTACAAATCAAGTGCTTGGGTGCATGGACTGAACAGAAAACAATGCCAAGCAACACTGAAACAACAGAAAGCAAAATACACAGTCGAATCATATTATTATGACCAGTAGCTAACCACCATAGAGAAAGTAACAGAGTACAGAGTACAGAGTAACCGCCATGTGCAGCATGTACGGCAGAAAAGCTAAATCTGAAACCATGCTGATTGCTGTGCATCCAACAGCAGCTGGAAAGTGCATGGGGGAGGATTCATAGAGCAACACGACGATCAAGGTGCTCCCACAGATTCTCAATTAGGTTCATGTCTGGGGCATTAGGGAACCACTGTAGTACTTGGAAGTCCTGGTCAAGTCAAGACATGTTGCACTGATTTGCTGGAAGATTCCATCCGCCCAGGGAAGGCAACCAGCGTGTATAGGTGTACATGTTCTGGAAAGATGTATTAATTCCCAAATCAGTTGAGAGTGCCTTCCACAGGGATGAGCGGGCCCAGAGAAAGCCACGGAAATGTGACTTCCTTCATGAGCTATGCGCTGACCCCACTGAAAATAGGAAGTGGTCATAGTAATGTGACTCAACTGTGTAATTATGAAGGCAAAAGATCACACAACTGTAGGTTACATGTGTATCATTCAGAAGCTCCAGAAAGAAAAGTTTCTGATTTTCCAGGAAAATTAAAATGGCCCTGTAAAAATACGCAGTCAACGCGTCGTGACGGCAAGCACCAATCCGAGAGAAGAGGTAGAGCAGATTCAGTTCCAGCCTTCAGGCTAAGGGTCTATAGTTAACCAACGGTCTTCTGAGTGAAGTTCCTGAAGCTGTCCTCAGTTAAGTGTGCTCTACACTTCACTGAGGGCAGTGTAGCTTAGCGGATAACACCACTGCCTGCCAGAGAGCCACCACCACATGTGGGAGACTGGGGTTCGAATCCCAGTCTGGGTGACTACGCTGTGCTACACCAATAAGAGTCCTTGGGCAAGACTCCTAACACTACATTGGCCTACCTGTAATATGATTAACCTTGTAAGTCGCTCTGGATAAGAGCGTCAGCTAAATGCCACAAATGTAGATGTACATATGCAGGTTGTGTTGCAGGAATGCCGTTGTGTCCACGAATCAATAATAAATGTATGGAATTTCTATGTGACGATACGTTAAAGTAGGGAAGGCTTTTTCCATCTTACACGTTTCCCCCAAATGGATGGCTGGCACAGCTGGGTAGTTTACCAAATGCTTACTGAGTTAGCATGAGTTCGGCGGGCTCCTCAGACTCATAGAGAAGGCGGGGCCATGTTAGACTTGTGATTTCTTTGCTAATGAAATCATTACCCAAGACCTGGACCACCTACTGTATATTGAGAGGAAAGAAAAATGGTGGAATTCAGCAAAGACGTATTAGGCTTTAGGAAGGTATTCATAAAACATAATTTATACATTATGATTAGCCTGATTAGCATAACTAATTCAGATTTAGGTTTAAATATGAGTTTAGTCGCTGATGTCAGCATTTTGGTGGGTTGGGAGGGGTGTTCCCTTGCCTGCCAGCAAGACTACATGTTGACTAAGACACAAGGGCAAGTGTGAATGTAACAAAGGACAGGAATTTGACACAGGAAACGTAAGGCCACCTATTTCTAGTGAACGTATTTTTGCTATTCCTGACATCATCCTAAAATAGCCCTGTAATATCTGTACATACGCAGCACCATGTTTTCATGCCATGTGCCGCTGTTGCCAAAGCGCTTGGTCTTGTAATTGCCTTTTAATGCAACATTAATTCACAAAGACTAGGTGGGTTCAAGCAGGTGTTGTCAGGACTGAATTACTGTGGGTACATGAACATTAGAGAAATTCCTTCGCAGTATTTCCAGAACATGAAAATAGTGTCAGCAACTTAATGGAATCAGTATATTCTCTCCTCAGGACCAGAAAAACAACAACAACACACCTGTTGCGACACGTCACAAGTTCAGAGTCCGGGCGACAACACAAATAAACAACTCCTCTGCCTGGAGAGACTCATGTTCATGTTTATCACAGGACGGTGGGTTCCTCTGCCTTCAAAGAACATTCCTGGAAATGCCAGGAATGCTAGGAAACATGCTGCGGTCTGTCTCACTGCAAGGTTACATGTGTAGTAATTTGCCAAGCTGAATATTCACAAACAGTACAATGCAGAACAACAACACCCGGTAATGCTGTATATCACTTTAGATACATGAGACTAACCTTACAGCGTAATTCACCAACATTCACATTATAAACATGGTGTTCAGTTGGTGTTCAGCTTAAATAGGAGCAACATAAACGCTGTAAACGGGGTCTTTCCCATCACTAGTGAACAAAAGACAGCAGTGGCCTTTGTGAGCTCCCATACAGAGACACCCCCCACCCACCCCCCGAACCCCACCACCGTGACAGCAGCACAACAACACCGCTCCTGTTCTTCTGTATTCTCTGTGAGAGGTACATGTTCAGTATGAAGGAATCTGCTGAAAAGCGCCTGCCGTTTCGCTCTGAGAGTAAGATAACGTTAAGAGCGGCCCCCTGGCAGTAAACCGGACACTGTCCCTTTAAAAACAACCAGAATATTCCCAGGACAGGATGCGCGTGGACCACAAACATGTAGCAGAAATCGGACTTACCGTTAGGGATAAACGGATGGCAGACATTTTTTCTCTCTCTCCGTTGTCAAAACCGGTCAAATCTTCTCAAAACATGCTTGGGATCTTACACACGGAGGGCACTTCTCTAGCACAGGTGGAGCATCTCTGCGTCGAGAGCATCCAGAGGGCACCGCGCTGTGAAGGGGAGACAACCCTCCTTCCTAAAGCTGCAACTGCCTCCAGCTTTTTATAGTCTGTGTCATGAGAAGAGCGAGGCTCGGGGAGCGAGTGGCGAGCGCTTCGTCGTCGGGGATCAGCGGAGTAATTCCCATAGCGATGATGGATCTGAGGACTGAGCTCTTGGCTCTGTTCGCGTGTTCCCCAGCGCTCACTGTCTCCTGCAGCAAAAGCCGGGCTGTTGGGCTGGACTATAAAGAATCGCCCTTTTGAGTCGGTTCTTTTACTGTGTCGATTCACAAGTCCAACGGAATCAAACAGTTCTGTAGGATCTTAGTGGCACTACTGGAATCACATTACTGATTAAAACTTTCCACCCGCATCTATTTCCTTTCTGTGTGACCCGTTTGCTTTGTGTGGTTCGAGTTCAGCTTCATTGCTCTCTGAATTAAAACTCTTGTGTAAAGTTAGCTAGATGGAGTTGAATGAAATTTTCTTTTGTGTGCTTTTCATTATTTTGTCTGATCTGGTAGCCATGTATCCACAAACTAAACCGCTCGACCCGTTCTTTTTATTTTTTATTCGGTCATATGCTACAGATCTGGTAAAATAAAATAAAAAAAACATAGCAAACTACGTTCAATTGAACCCGAATCAATGAATTGAATCAATGAACCAGACATTTGGTTCATTGAAACGAGTGGCTCGAATGAATCGGTTCGAGAAAAGTGAATCAAACTTCCCAACGAGTGCTGGAGACAGACGTCACTACCGAAACTTGGCACTGGCTGTTTATTGTAGATGCACGCTCCAGCAGGTCACGCCCTCCTGCGCTCGGATTGGCTAGTAGTTGGTTCTGAATAATTAGTGCTAATACTGGCCAATCCGAGAGCACGTGGCGAACTACTACCATCCAACTGTGGCGAAGGGCGCAGGATGCCGCAAGTGGATAGGCGGACTGATTGTGCACGTGAACTAGTAGATCAAGCGCACGAGGATATACAAGCCAATCCTAGCCCAGTGGGCGGCGTTAGAGGGAACGTTAGTGGGAAAACTCTAATAATGCTTTAGGAAGAGACGGGCCAAATCCAGTGTGCATGTGCAACTGGTTACATGTCTCAGTGTGACAAAGGCTGTGTCGCAAGCGAACACGTCATTAGACTGAAAACAAGTCTGTGTGTAATTCTACATTTAGGATGCTTAGTCATTTAGCATGACTAAACATCCCGTCAGTTAAAGAATAACACGGTGAGACCTGGTGTATCAGAGCTGAATCAGGCTGGAGACTTTAGCCTTTAGCTGTCTTAAACAGACTTAAAGTGGCACTCCACCCAAAACTCTACAGTTAACCCTTACTACATCTGTTGTAGGCATGCCTGCTCTTGCTTCAAGTGGTGGTGCCGCGGTAATCTCTAAAGAAGGATTTACCTTAGATTTACCTTAAGGATGTACCTTATAGGGGCTGTGTAGAAGACAGCACAACCTTTCAAATTCATACCCCAATCAGTCCCTCCTCCTCCTCTTTATTTGCTACCAGTCTAGAAGAAACATTGTGAGTGCAGCATCAAACTTCACTGCTTTACGAATCGAGAGCATTTTCGGCAGTGCAACACATTTACGCGTTTAGCTGACGCTCTTATCCAGAGCGACTTACAAGGTCATTTTACAGGTAGGCCAGTGCAATGTTAGGAGTCTTGCCCAAGGACTCTTATTGGTGTAGCTCAGCCTTTGCTACCTAGATAGGGATTTGAACCCCCATCTCCCACATGGTATGGTAGCTCTCTGGTTGGTAGTGGTAATGTTTTTGTGGTAATGGTTGTCTAAGAAGATCTTCAGCTATTGTTGCACCTCCTCTTACTTTCATTGGCTACCTGTGCTACCTATGCAGCACAGGTACTTCTTCATCCTCTTATGTGTGCTAATCTGCAAATCTGTGACGTCATCATTACATTTACATGCTGCCCAGTTTCAGATACTATTAGTTCTTTGCATCTTGTAGCTTTTCTATTACTCTCTGTACAGGGCTCTCTGTAAATGATCAGAACCCATTTAATATTTAGCAGCTTAACTGATGAATAACTGTATGTAAAGACCTGGTGGCTACAAACACTGTTTGCCATGTGCAGGTCATTTACTGTGTTTGTGTGAGCTGCCATGCGGCCTGAATGTCTCCTGGAGTGGTGGAGGCGCAGAGAGACTGTTGCAGTAGCCAAAGTCACTAGTTTTTGAGAGTAACCCGCAGTAGGGATCTAAAAAAAGGACCTAACTTTAGTGACAAAATTGTTAAATTGGCAGCACTGGACTCAATGTGACAGGACTCACTATCACCTCTTGAGGTACAAGGTGGTGGTGATTATTTTTTTTAGCCAGCTGGCTGATGTTACTGCTGGGAAGTCAAGTATTTACGTAGGTATCATTAAATAAGGAGAGTTTAGTACATAGGACTGACATATTGTGAACCACAAACTATGTTGTCTAGTCTTTCAAATACAGAAGAGGACAGTAAAATCAGTCGGCGTTCAGCACCAGATGCCAGAACTGTTCATACCCTTTCCAAGGAACTGAACTGGGCTGACTGGTGTTCATCTGAAAGCAAGGCTGAAGTTCCATACCTATTCACTGGCTTTTTAATCCAATGATCCGTTCCACCTTAATTGCTTACCGCTTGTACATGTGCCAGAGTGTAACAGCAGCACTATTTAAGGCGGAAAGGAAAAGTTGCATATATTTATATATAAAATCAGCTTTGGTCAGCACCTGACACTGAAGATACTGAAGAGGGGGAGACCTTTAGTACTGTCAGAACCCCAGCTGAAACATTAAGCAGCAGCTATACTGTGTGATTATATCCACTGTATTCTGGTTGAGGTACATCATCTTACACTGAAAGTTTCCCATGAAAGTTTCATGTTGACACAATCAAACACTAGCAGCTAGTATAAGCAATGTTAGCTCCTAGCAAGCCTCAGGAAACAAGTTCATTTTGTTTTTCAGCGTGTGTCTAATTTCAACATGTTGCTAATGTGTTTCATTTATTCATGAAAATGTCCACTTATGTCCAGACTATCCATGTCCAGTGGTTTATAAGGTGAGACCAATTAGTAGTTGATCTCAAACAGACCATGTGTGAACACAAAGCACATGGTCTTGTATTCCCACAGCATATATGGCAGCAGAATGCATGTCTCTTTCTTTACAGCCTCTTTCAGCCATGCAGATCCACTGGCAGATGAGGAGGACACCATCTGGCAGGCACGTGGGCAGGGAGCTAAAGAGAAGAAACGGGGGAAAGCCCTCACGTGCTGCGCTGCTGTCTGCCGCAGGAAATCACCCTAAGTGGGTTAGTGACTCAGGCTGAGGACAAGAGCAAAGATGCGTGCTGGCCAAGGCTGATGCAGCCAAGCTGAAATGTGACATCAATATAGCAGCCGCTCTGGGGCAAAATGCTACCGCCTGAAATGACTGCTACTGGTTTAGAGAGGATATTTATTTATATTGAGATTTTTCAGTTGATATTAATAAGGAATTCATGAATTCAAGAAATAATCGTACACATGTATTAATTAATTTACCACTACTACTTCCTCTACTACTACTACCACTATGACCATCACGACTACCACCACCAGAGCCACTATTATTATTATTATTATTATTATTATTACACTGAATTTGTAAAACACCTTCCCAAACTCAGAACTGGGGCAGAAAATACATAAATATGTAAAATATAATATAAGAATAAGCATAGCACAACACACAGTTAGCAACTGTAATGAAACATCACTGCTAAAAACTGTATTAATGTAATACGTGATAAATCATTTTCGGTTAATTGCTTCTTTTCATATTTTTATATAACAAAAACCCCTGTATTATATACAGCTATATGTTATACAGGATTAAAACTAATCATGTTCTATACTGACCCAGATCCAACTCGAATCTGACCCAGACTAGTGTCCACTGATTCGCCACTACCTGAACTCAACAGCGACCTCTACTGGACAAAGGTTACCATGACGATGCCTGCGCCTTCCTCATAACAAATGGACCAATAAAGATCTGTATTTATGGACTCATTGCCTTTTTAATGTGAATATAATGATTAAAAGTGAGGTCTTATTGAGCACATGTTTTAAAAGGAGTTAGGATTCAAAAGTCAGATGAATATAAAATGTTTTTTCTTTCTTGGAAATGCAAAAGTACATGCACTGTAACAAAATGAAATGATGGATGTACTTAACATAATATATCAAACGGTCCCATGGAACTGTGTTAAGCAGCATTTAAGATACTTGATTAAGTAAAACATACTAAATGAATTGTAAGTCACCTTAAAGTGATTTGAGTAAGTTCTAACTAATTAGACAGGTTATTTTCATGTATAACCCAAAAACAAAATATTGGATTTAATTAAAATGAGATGCTAAGTGGCTCCATGCAGCTGTGTTAAGTATCTTTTAAGATGCTCTTTGAGCAATATATACAAAACAAATCACACGAATGTCAAATAAATTAACTGATCAGTTTTATATCTGATTCATTTTCAACAAAAAGCTCATTAAAACCAACAACAGAGGGATTTCTTTTCTTATTGTGTGTATTTAGTTGCAATAATACTCGACTAAAGTACAAATCTTCTAAAATAATATGTACCAGGTGTCTATCCCTCAGGGACCGTCTTCTCGTGACCTCTTATGGCTCTCGTTTCAGAGAAACCTGGCCCAAGATACATAATTAAGACATGCAGTGGTTGTGAAAGGAGGTTGTGATGTCACCAACTCAAGTAGAGGCATTTTATTTACTATCCAAAACACCACTGAACAGTGCCTTCTGAGTTTTTATATGTGAAGCTGATTATGGTAACATGGTGGTAAAGAAGTGGTTTTGCGGACCGTACTACAGAACCCAGCATGTACCTCTCCACCTTAAATAGACCAATGGCCAAACTCTTATCTCAAAATGATCTTAATTTAATGACAGCACTTTAATCATTTTTATGGTTAGAATATCACAGAAATCACTGCTGCACTCCACATCGCAGACTTTGTTGCCACTCGGTCAAGCACACCACGTTACACCAGTGTGCGAATTATGTATTTTAGGGGGAGTCCCATGTTAGCTGGCTATTCCAGCGGGGGTGGCTGCTAACTTACTCACTACAGTGGTGTTGATGCTTGAATGGCAACAAGGTGGTTGATTTAACATACTTGGTTGGAAATTTTCTTTTTCAGTCTGTAATGCATTTTCCACATGTTACTCATCTTCTCTCATTTCCTCAGAAAAATCAGTAACAATTCACTCTTTCTGAACTTCTAATCTACGTTAATGCTATTTTGGAGAATTTCTATTGGCCCATTCATTGTTTTTTTCAAATGACAAAAATGGCTAATGGCAAAAATGGAGATACATGTTTTCATAGGGCAGCGATGGCATGCTACATATTTCCTGACTTGGTTCATACATGATGTCTTGTTATAAATGCCAACTTTCCAATGTGCTTCATGATGCAAAATAACACTCATAAAAGCACTGCCTGGAAGAAACCCACACCACAGGCATCGACTGCTGTATGAAGCTTTAAATGACCCATGTACTGCCAGTATTGGACACGTGGATCTATAACCCAATGAAAGATCATCTGGAAAGGTCATTACAGATCGAGCAGAAAGACCAGCAGCCTAAGGGAAGTTTGTCTGATGACATATCATGTTAACCAGTGTGTCCGGAAATCAGTATGTTTGGAAATAATTCCGAGAGCAGAAATTCTGCTGAATTAGTAGGGCAGTGACTGGCTATTACAAAATCACTGAACAGCAGCACTTTTCCACAGCTGTAATCACAGTCAAGTCTGAGCACAACTTACTACTGAAAGCCACAGCATAGGAACACAAGCTCAGTATTAAAGTCCCATTAACCTTCAAATACTTCTATTTTCCTGCATCTGCAGAGGTGTGATTGGAGGAAGGAATGGATGTTGTGCAGAGGTTGTATTTTGTGCTGCTTCTCTGTTACTGTATGTCTATGTGAATCAGTTCCAGAACCATCCAGCAGGGGGAAACAAATACCACTGTAATCATTTATAAGTGGTTTTGCCATGTGAACCCATTAGGACCTTAATCAGATCAGACTAACAGACCTCTAAGATCAAATCTTTTGCTTTTTTACATTTAAACTGACATTAGTCACTAACAAATCACTGGAATGGAATTGAAAACATGAGAGATAATACCAAAAGTGACTTTCATGTATGTCTCCTTTTCTGAAGCAACTTGTTAAATAGAAGCACATAGGTTAAAAAAATAACTTCCAGCACACCCCTGTTTACTTACCTTCTGTTCTTAATGGAATTTTAAAGAATTAAAATTTCCACATTTCTATATAATTAAAGCGTTGAGATGTACACTGTGTTATTCAGTGTGGTTTGATGTGAAATGGTCTAATCTAGAGAAACTTGTGCTGACAGGAACCAGATGTTCTAGATACCTCTAAAAGCCTTCTATCATAAAGTTATTACACGAAATGGTTAGAAATGTTGTCTGAGGTCTGAGACGCTGTTTTATGATAGTGTTGTGATAACATTTGGTCAAAAACATGCAATTTGTAAAAACTAATTTGTTTTACAGCTAATTTACAGTTATCAACATATCTAAACTCAGAAGTCACTGGCATGCTCACTGGTCATCATGAATAGCAAATAAATCAGTGGTAGGTAATTTGCCATTTCATATTAAAACCACTCTGAATTACTGATTATCACTGATTGAATTTTACAGAAATACTGCTACACTGACGGAACTGCACTATAATGTTGGGTGTTCCTCCCCTCAGCATTTTCACAGCAGCTGTCCACATGTATTGAATTGTTGCAGAGCCTAAAGTAAGATGACAACCCGAACTGAGTAGGAGTGAAAAGTGACAAAGCAGTATTGGATATATTTAGTGCATGTAGCATCTATCAGCACTGGAAGTAAAGTTTGTCATCCAGTCAAGCGAAGGAACCCCTGATGGGTCTCAGTCTTTCAGGTGAACTTCTGGCTGGACACTTCCGGCAAAACGACAACCCTAGATCTGGAACAAACTAGAAGTTTTCACTAAATAACAAAGCAAACAAAAAAATGTTTTTACACTAAATGTAAGCTATTAAACTCTGTTTAGAGTAACAAAATATTGTAAAGTGCACATTTGTAAGAGCCCCATTTAAAACCTACATACTTTCTTTATTGGTGTGCTGTTTGTTAGTTTGGCTTCTGGCCCACTAGAATAAATCCACTTTCACCCCCAAGAAAAAAAAAAGACCCACCTCTATCCTAGATGATGTTTGTTTAAGACAGAAGGATTTTTGTGCTGATCTTTCCTGGTGGCCATTTTTGTTTAAGCCTGATGTTATTGCCTCTTGAATCTACAACATTCCTGTCTTGCCTATGGGTCTGACTTTGCGTTTCCTGGGGGTAGTCCCTGACATTTTTCTTGATGGACCTGATGTTGGCCCCTCCTGTGTTGTGCAGTGCGGTTGGTATTTATGAAATTTTAGATACCTGTTCAACTTTTTCCAGATTTATAGTACATATAGTTCATTACTTCCTCCTGTTGATCATTCCTTTTAAAGAAGAAGAAAAATATTATATCTCCAGTCAAATATTTTTACTTGCTGTTGAAAGCCTTCAAAAACACATTGTTGCAGGACAAAGTAAGGACAAAGTAGATCATTATCCTGACCTTCAGCAGAAACTATATTTGCTCAGGTGTGCAGTAATGTGCTGCTCAAAATAGAGTGTGTAAACATTGTCTATTTTCTTATTTCAGCACTTTTTATTTATGTAATACATCTACGTCATGTCAGTCATAAGGATTAATAACATACAGACTTCTACTGATCTTATGTTATTAAAAAGTAAGTTTTCAGGCAAGTCACTACAGTACACTAGGCAACACACATCACAATAAACCTTCACCAGTCTATTTGTATATAGA
This sequence comes from Prochilodus magdalenae, assembly GCA_024036415.1. NCBI lineage: Eukaryota > Metazoa > Chordata > Actinopteri > Characiformes > Prochilodontidae > Prochilodus > Prochilodus magdalenae. The sequence goes on along the minus strand of JAMWET010000169.1, from coordinate 41,248 downwards.
TTTATAATTCAGATAAAACACAAAAAATTGTTAAAAGAATAGCTCCACCCACAAGGAAGTGCCAGACTGCAATGCTATTAGAAAGGAAGATAAAGATTAACAGAAACAAAAACGGCTGAGAAATTTACACTGATATGGGCAATATTTATCGAGCTACACATACAGAAGTAGTGTCTCTCAGTATGGCACTGGTCCGCCTAGTTTGCTAATTCAACATGTCATACTTCTAGGCATGAAGTTGTAGAGGTTCCTAATTGTCCTGTGATGATCTATCGCATGAGGCTTGAATATTTTGCGGTAGGGGTGGAGGTGGAGTGACACCAGCCCTTCTGGATGTATGGCACATGACAACAAACCATTCATCTTGGCTCTGACCACGGTGCCTCCACAGACAGGTTTGTCGGTCGTCTTCACCAAGACAAAAGCGGGACCTGTCACTGAAGATGACCCTCTTCCAGTCAGTCCGTGACAGTCTGGCACGACACCATTGAAGTCTTTAGTCTTTGTTGACAAGGAGTTACGGGCAGTTGTCGTAACGGTCTGTGCGCATGTAGTTCTGCGTTGTATAGCCATCTGCCAAAACACCAACAGGATGACTCATGGAGGGCATCACTGCTCTCTGAATGTCTGTCCAGTCGTGGCTGTTGGGTCAGTCATGTACAGTGACAAGGCTATTCCTTGCTTACATCACATGTATGGCCGAGTGTGAAACTTAAATCATTTGCATGTCTCAGAACTACTTTACCCAGTAGGATCTCAGAAGACATGCAGCTATTGTGCAAATGTTGTAGCAGCAGGAAACATGCTAGTGATCTCAGATTATCTACAAATCGAACCTACAAATGACTGGTGGGAACCAAACTGTCATTTCTGTCTGTGGAATCTTGCCTTAAATGAATGCAAGGCTGTGCAAATGTGTAAACAGAGTGAAAAGCAGCTAAAGCTTCATAAGCACCTTCGTAAAACTCAAGAGTGCTCTATTTCTATATCAGGTGGGAGCATCAACATGTTGGCTCAAATATTCACACGTGAAAGCTTTGTACTCCCTAGAACACAGTTACGTGTGTGGTGGCAAGCTGTGGTTTACGTGGGTTTTGTGTATCCGTCTTTTCTGTTCTTTCTTTTCTTGTTGCCGTTGGCCACTCATTAGCGCATTGCACAACTGGCGACTATTAAAGCATTGTGGTGACCACCACCACCTGACCAGAGTGTGATACCACTGAAAGCAGACGTGGTTTTTACACAGAGTAAGCATATAATTCAGTGTTTAGGACGTAAACAAGGCCATTCAGAGTGTTTTTAAATGCTGAAGGTTTAAAATGCTAATTTAGAATTGTTCACAGTGATGGTGATAGGAACTATTATAATATTATTATTTTTAAAATTACTATTAATATAATATTTTTATTTCGTTTTTCACTTTGGTTAGTTTCAGTTAGTTTTTCTTTTATTTACTTTCATTTTTATTTGTTAGTATTATGATGAATGCTATGCTTGTAGACATTTGATATGTGTAGAATTAATTTAACAGCAGACTGAGCTCAGCTAAGCTCAGCTCAGCTCAGCTCAGCTCAGCTCAGCTCAGCTCAGCTCAGCTCCAACTTCCCCAAAAGACAACCAAAAACACAGAAGAGTGAACTTCTATACTATTATAAGCCTGGTAGAAACCAGACATTCATGTACTATAACTTATAATTGCTATATGAACTTGAATATATGAATACTTTATGAATTGGCATGAATTGGCAGAAAGAGACATGTATTGGGGCTAAAATACATTTGTCAAAGGTAGATACTGTTTTTTTTTCTAATTCACCATTATTTTATCATAATTATCATTACATACAGAAATTCTGAAGACACATGTAGGTTAGCTGGTGGTTTCGGATAGTATATTAATTGGCCATATTTGTGCTGTGGATGCCATAACTCCTAGTTCCTATCACTATTATTGTAAAGAGGTTCTGTTTCTATGTCTTCCCAATACCCCAAAATCACATACATTTCACATATTTAATGTCCACAGCTGTTTACAAGTAATCAGTTTTTCACGTGGATCACACTTTTCTTCAGATGTGAGCGCACACTTACATGTGAAATTCACAAGACAGATATCATAGTCACTAATCTTCTTCAAAGTTTCTGTATATAAATCCATTAATCGAATTAATTTTCTTTTCGCTATGTTCCTTTATCAATCTCTCCTCGAACCATTAATCATTAGTTCATTTCTGACCACAGCCACTGACAAATATTATAATAAATTGAATTAGTTTAATATACACAATGATGCTTTCTGATCTTCAGGTATCTCAGAGTTTTGATACACGTAACAGTAAAACATCAGACTTTTTCAACATTATTGGACCTTAAATGATCCGCTTAGAAAATGATTTGCCTCTAAAATAATATGGTCAACAAATTGTATTGTGCCTCCTGTGCTTGTAATGGCCAACCACAGTCAAGGCTGTTTTACTTCTCAGATATTTTACACAGTCTGCAGCACAATGGCGTAATGATCCAGAAAACAGGCTTTAAAAGCGATTTGATATTTCAACCATAATGAACAAAACCACAGTAAAAGATAATAATACATTTATTTTACTTAGTTTGCTACTTTTCCAACAAATGTCATGGATCAATATTTACTGTGAGGGAATCAGAGCAGAATAATTTGGTTGTTCATTCTTCCACTCTACAGACACAGAATGTGTGACATGTATGAAAGCGGTATGACAAAAAAAAAGAGGATTGTTTACAAACTATCCATTTCAGTCATTTTACACATATCATCAATTCATTCATGTCATTGTTCAGTTCATCTTACAAACAAACAATAAGGCATATCATTTGCACACACACATATATCTATCTATATATCTATATTTATCTATATCTATCTATCTATATATATATATAGTTTTATGTGGTGCACATGCATTTCATTGTAGGTAAACATGCAATGACAATTAGAGAAGATCTAATCTAATCTAATATCAACCCCCGAGACATTAGAGTAATGGCAGTGTTTATAAAGGGAAAGGCATTTGTGTGCCTGTACAAAAGTCACGCCGTTTGTGAGTGAAGCAGGTTTCACTTGCCATTAACAGCAAATTCCATTTGTGGTTTGGCCAGTGTGGCGCTGGCGTTAAAACGCTAACAGCTTTTCAACATTTTCCAACCGATTTAACAATATGGCCTGAGTGCTGGCCAACACTGTACACTGTGCCAAGGTTTGAACCTGTGGAGACCTGTGCTGCCTTACTATAAAGCCCCAGTGCTGCTGGTACACTTTCTGTTTTGGTATTTAGAGCAGAGGCACTGCAGGGGCTGTAGTGAAATGCTAAGTAATTTCTTGATTCCCACTAAACCGAACCAGGGGAAAACAACTGCAAGCAAAAACACATATATAATAATAACAAAAACCATACAAAGAACAGTGCAGAGGAGCTAGCTTTATTGTTCTGTTACATACGCCAGTCTACAATTTACAGGTGTTTGATCACAGGTAACTTAAACACTTCAGCTCCACAGCGGCTAAAAGCTGGTTTAAGGAAGAACATCAGTCTGACAACCAGTTTTGATTGGAGCAATTTCGGAACACTGTCAACAGCTTGAAACACAAATTTCATGCAAATCAGTTTGGCCGCATGGATGGCACTCAACAATAACGCCATTTCCGTGGCCACTTCAGAAGGCTGGCAGGTGCTTTTAACCCTGATTACCTACTGCACCTTTCACAAAGGCACTCAGTATGACAGACCATGTTACATTTGACGACCAGATAAGCCAAATCCCAGCACCAACTACAAATCATTCTTATGTATTCATTTATTATTTTCATTGCCAACCAAATCTCAGGTTGTGCCAGTTTGTCAAGGCGTTTTTCTCCCTTCTTTTGTTGTTGTGAACCGATTCTTTTCAAGAAATCGGTCGAACAGAATCGATGCGGCACATACATTATGGCTCGAACAGTTTCTGAAAAATGAAATAAAACATAATACTAACATTTTATTGTGTAAAAGTTTCTCTTGTATAATATAAAGTAAAATACAATACCACACCGTAACATATTAACTTGTGTTTTGTCTCAAGCTCCCTATCTCTGTTATTTGTTTGTACTGTGTGAATCACAGAAACGAGTCTGACTCCATTACTGAGCAGACCGAACTCCCTCGCCCGAGCTCATTGAGATTGGAGGAGAAAAATAGCGACCCCGTCTTTAATGATTAACAAGTTAATCGTTCAATCGGACCTTCGAGTCACCGAAACGCTTGGTAAGTTCGAAAGAATCGGTTCTGCAAAACTGATTCGAAATTCCCATCACCTATTCCAACGGGGATCGTTTACTCTCGCGCGATTCCCGCGTCGAAATCTCGCGGAGTTTTCTTGCCTTTTCTGTAGATGTGTGTGGCACTAGTTTAGTTTCAGGAAAATCCAAGAAAGGTGGAGACTTGTGGATAACTTCCTGCACTGTACACATACAAACAACGATAATAACTCTCACACCTCCGGAGCAGTCGGCAGGCCGTCGTTAGGGCGAATGGATTTACTCCGTGAATAAACTTGGCTGCGAGAAACTCGTCGGAATAGTTGCGCGCGAGCGGGGTAAATATATACATTGCTAGCATCCAGGTGGCTAGCTAACGTCAGCTATAGGACGGAAGACGGTCCTGCATCGAAGGACAGTATGGGTGAGTTTGGTCGTTCTTAATGTGACTGTAGCAGCTTATGTTACCTTTGACGAGACAGACGCTTTACAAACCAAAGTCGGTTCTGGTGGGAACGGTGTGTGGGCAGTAAAGAATCGACAGGCTGTGGTAAATGAGTCTTACCCCTGAACGTCACCGTAGCAAACTGGCTAGGCTTGTCCTGACCAGAACATTCCTGCTGTTTTATCTCGGAATTATTTCCATACGGGCCTCGGTGCTCGACGACTAAAAGCTCTGTTCGGGAAAGTTGACTAAAATCATCTTGTTTACAGAAAGGTCTCTCACAGGCCGAGTCGGTAAAGCCAAGGAGTTCAATTTAATGTCGGCTACCGCGCCGAGAGAGACGTCTCCTATTGCTGAAGTTAACTGAGGGGAATTAAGTCAACAAATACAGCAGCTCGCCTGGCACTAGCCAGTACCACTGCAGTGCTCCCAGGTTCTGTGGTACCACTTCTCATATGGATCCTACATGCACAATTAGTACTCACAGTTTAGGTTTCCATCTTTCTCGAACTCTTATTATGCCAAGAAATTCAGTATCAGATTCTAAGTAGGTGTTTATTATGGGACTTCTGGTGGGAAATGATCCCATGTTTACCCATAGCTGCTGCTGCTTTATCACAGATGTTCTCTCAAGACCCCTGAATCCATCCATCATGCACTTAGTCACATGTTTATTCAGTATAGCTGGTTTACTTCTGCAGGGCAGGGTTTTTTGGTGTTGGCTCATAAGTTGAAATGTCTCAACATGCCACTCGCTGGGTTGCTGGAGTCTTTAGTGCAGTTTGTCTCTAAAGCTGAACTGTAATTCTTAAGTGCTCAAGCAAAAAAGAGACTAACTGCACTTAGGAGGGCTGCATAATGGGTTCTCGGGGCTGAAAGCTTGGTCCTGGGCAGCCCTGTGAAGAAGAAAGCTGGCCCAGGCTGCTCTACTGGAAGAGGAGGCTGGCAGGCAGGCCGCTTGCGTGGCCTTGAGTGCTTCCCCTCACCAGTAATACATCAGGGTGTCACCGATGTTATGTAAGCAGTCTGCTGAAAAGGGTCCTGTTAGGGAGTAAGTAGGTGAGCGAGGTAGTAGTATGGCTTTAAACGCGTAATACCGTGTTTCGAGAAGGAATGTTGTGCTTAAGTAATAAAGCCTGTTGCACGATCTTATGGGCATTAGGAATGCCAATGAACGATCCTATTGAAACATTAAAGTCAGGAACAAAGTATTGTAGACCCTCTAGTGGTCCGAAGTGTAGCAACTAGGACATGACACATTTGGTGTTGGACTATGTGGGCTTGGAGCACACCTTTCTGTTAGACCCAAACACGGTAGGTTTGTTTTTTCTTGCTCGTCTCTCGTCGCGTGTTTGGATTGGACAGAGGTTTGTGGTCACATCAGGTCTGGGTGAGTCGCTGCAGGCAGTTTTAAAAGAAGTGAAAATTTCTGTGCACTTTCAGGCTCCAGGACATTTAGCCACACCCTCTGTGAAGACTTTTTGTCATTTAGAGAATCCTAGTCTACATTTTTAGGAGTTTTGGTTATTGTTTGTCAGCCAAACTGCACCTTGTTCTGTGATCATAACACGTTTGTGTGTGCATGTGCATGTGCATGCGCGCTGCCCTTTGTGTTGTATTGGCCTGATAGCAGACTAAAGTTTGTAGTGCAGCTTTATATTACTATACACTTCCTGTTGTCACATCACCTGATCAGTTTGCTCTAGTGAGGACAGTATATGGTCCAGTTGACCCAGCAGTTTACTAATGGGTTAACTCCCTATCCAGGGAGGTCTTATGGCATCTAAGTGTTCGTTCAGAGGGGTAGTTTAATGTTTGTAAGTTGTACATGTTAAGTAGATTGCAAATGCTTTCCGTTTTTTTATCATACATGTTTTAAAGGGATCACTGGTTAAAACCATAATGATTTTACCTTTAGGTTAAACGTGTGCAGAAGTTTCCCACCCTCTTAAGGAGTTTGCATCCATGGTCCTCCCTTCTTTACCCTCCCTCCACCTGACGTCTAGTGGCGTGTAAACACATTTAACATCTCCTTCACAGAAAATATGTGAAGAATCTCAGCGGCCTCTCCCAATGCCTTACCTGTTGCTAAATGTTTAGATGTCTTCGTTGTTAACAAGTAGAACTGTAGTCTTCAGCTACACAGTTTTGCACAGTATTGCTGATTTAAGTTCTCTTGTTTCGTTTGACACCTTGTTTGATTTAATATTAAATTATATTAAAAAAATAAAATTAAAAAAGATTATATAAAAAATGTTGTCATGTCACTTCAACTTTTATTCCTTAAATAAAAATCTCCAAACTAAAGCAAGAACAGTGAGCAAAGAATCTAGAGTTTTGCTGTGTATGTTGAGACAAAGATGGTTGCTTACAAGCAAATTGAGTTCACGTACCCAAAGACGCTTTGCAGCTTAAGGAATACACGTTTTATTATTCATAAAGAGCCGAGGGAAATCAGTAGAGTTTTGTTTTGGATAAGTAACAGAAGCTGCTTGAGAAGATAATGAGATAACAGACCTAACCGGCATCACATAGGATGCTTGTTAGCTAGTTAGTCACCTCAGAGCCAGCTATGTAATATCTGGCCTCATTGCCATATCTTTATCAAGTAGGTAAAGGTTGGGTTGGGTCCCATTCACATTTGAAAAAATACTGGAACCTGGAATTCGTCACCAGTAACCAACGGTACTGTTTTCGGTTCTTTACTCTCTCTGCAATACAAAATGATACATTAAAATTAGTCCAAACTTCACAATTTCAACTTTTTATTATTTTACAGAACAGTTTACAAACTACACAAAATCTGTAGCTCTTAACCTCCCTCTTCTCTCCCAAAACTATATCTACACCCACCAGCCTGTCACTGTCTATCACCAGGACACACTGTGAGGATGTCTCAGAGGAAGCACATGTGATAGCTTTCCCAAATCTTCGAGTCACAGCAAGGATATCTAGTGGTGTTGGGAAATGAATGTTGAGTTTTGTAAATACCTAAAAAAAATCTCAACGCTACTGTTTGATTACCGTAAATAACAAACTGTGCTCAGGGGCAACGTCATCCGGCACAGTGGAAAAAAGCCCTGTGTTCTCCAACAACAGCCTATCCAACTTGCTAATTAATACCTGGAGATATTGTAGTTTCTGTGGGGCTATAAAATATGGGTCAGTCTTTAGCTTTTAGATTTTTAGGTTTGATCAGGTGTTTCTGCAGGTTAGATGTGTTTGCAATAAATTACAAATATTGCAGAGAGCTGTCTTGGTTCTCTGCCTCAATCCGTCGAAAGTGTAACAACACTTGAGACCGCTTTTTGCCCCAATTGTATGTTGGGCTTGAAATGAAATTTGGCACCTATAGATTTAATGTGAACTGATGATGGTCGGTAACCTTAAAATTGATTTCTGGACCCAACCCTGTAAACATTGCATTGTTGGCAACACACCCATGTTCAGGTATTTTTTTTGAATAGCAAAGTCGTACATGAAGACTTGCCAACCTAAGTGGAAATTTCCATTTGCCACTCGTGTGAATTGTCTAAAGCTAAGAAATTTGATTTAATGATTTGTTTTTGTTGTTGTTCAGGGCTTTTCATGGTCTTTGAACCGATGTGCACACTTTCAGCCAATTTATAGTCACTGTTTTAATCCTATGGACCAATTAGAAGTAAGACAACATCAGCGTCATCACCGTCTTCCCGAAGATAGTTGAAGCTGTTATTTATTTTACAGCAGTGAACAGAGTTGAAGGTAATTTTTTGTTTTTTGCCACATGCAGTTCTAGAGTTTGGATAATTGTCTTTAAAAGAACATGGGCTTATTTTCACTTCTACATGAACTCTTCCAGGCCAGTGAACCAGGTAGTGGATAGAGTCTAAAACAAACACAGATGTCTGCAACAGGAACTGCACAGTTTAGCAGCACCGTTAAAAGTTGCTGAACAGAGCACAGAGCTGCACTTATCCTGTCATAAGAATTTCTCATATTAGAAGCTCAGACAGTTTCAAATATACTTAATGTGTCGTGCATGAAGTTAAAGTTGGCTTTTATTCACCTAGAATTGTGGAACAAATACATTGAGATTCATGGTGGAATGCAATATTGGAGTAAATGCTGGATCGGTACATAAAATAATATGAATATAAAAAATAATTGTACATTTATGTTGTTGAATTCCAAGACAATCTGCTACAACTGTTCTTGCATGTTTGCCTTTTAAAAAGCATGATACACGGAGAATAGAGAGTCACATTACACAGTAAAGATCAGCAGGGAAAACCCATGTCATCCTTTATTATATTAAAACTGAGCCTTTTGAGCTGCAGGAGGCTTGTAGCTGATCATGGACGATGAACCCTGAGGTTTTTAGAAAAGAGCTGTATTTATAATAATTGCTTTCCAATAATATGACACAACTTGTAATTATAAAGTTGTTGAGAAGTCCACCTACTTGCTTCATTTAGAGATGGTAGTTAAGGAGCTGTCAGACGTTTATATTCCTTTCTTAGCACCTAATTAGAGGTGTTTAGAAATGAATTAGAATTACTGCTGGTGTTCTTTCATGTTTTTTCAGTAACGCAGGTTTTTTATTTCATTTGGAACGATAACCATAGTTTGTGAATGACTAGGCAGAACATGATAGAAGCTGTTATAGAAGTATCTTAACATTTGAATGTGTATTTTTTACTGAATTAAACAGTATTTAGATTTTGAGTTTTAGAGCTAGCCAAAAAGATCTAATCTTGGACCCGATGGACCTAATCTTGGCTAAAGTTGGAGGCTAAAACTGAGGTGAGAGGAGCAAGCAGCAATAAGGGTTCATGAACATTTTTGTCTTATTGCCAGACAGCAGTACACAGAAGACAGGTGAACACTATAATGGCCATTCAGAGTTCGAGGTGCAGTTTCCAAGCACCCTTAAGCCATCATATAGGAAGTTTAAATACATGTATTTACATTTTAGCGTGTTGCCAAAGCAACGCTGTGACTGGTGAGACCTCCTCCTAAAACGGGTTATGAAAAAGAGGTAAGATGCAAAAATACACTTGGTTCACAGGCTCTCTATTTTTAGTGGCTAAAATAGGAAACATTGTGGTTAAGGTCTCTGAGCAATAGACAGTGTTGTCCCTTCTTGCTTGTAAGACAGTGCTGAGGTGCTGATTGTTTAGTAAATACTAAAGGATGTGAATTTTCATTATTGTATGTTTGGGTGTGTCTACCTGCAAGTTACCCTTTGTGTATTTCTACCCACAGCAGAATTGTGCTTAAGGTCATTCTCTGTGGACATTTTATACCCCCTAACTAGGTAGTGTAACCATATATAGAACACTGCCACATGGTGGTGTAATTTGCTAGGATGTTGATTTTTTGTGCAAATGCAGACACACTCCCACAGTGGTGTTTTAACTGCTTTGTGTAACTGTCAAACAGAAATATATTTTTTGAACATTTTACCATGTAAAGCAGCTTTTATTTTATATTTAGCATGGTGCCGTATTACTTTAAAAAACAAACAAAAAAACCCCACAGTTTTTCTAGTTTCCTCATACTGTCTGAAAGGAATGTCTGATTGGGTCATTGTTGAATTCCAGTAAGGCCTGGGAAAAAAAAACTCTCCATGTTTGTGTGATGAGTTGGTAGGCTGTTGTAACTTTCTAATTACCATAGCTTCTAGTTTCTAGCACACTCAGTAGGATCAAGGTTACTTAAGGTGCTTTCCATCTCAGTGTGGGAAGTTTCATGTAGAGGTCATATCCCACTTCCTCACTGCAAGTCTTTTGTAAAATTTCCAGTGTACGGAAATAACCGCTGCATGCCTCTCAACTCCTTAAACCACCTGTGAGCTCCTACTGCTGTTGCAAACTGTTTCCTCTGAAAAGGTGAAACAAGGCACGGCTTTCTTTAGCTCTTCCTAGCACTGTTCAGCTGGCGTCTGGGAAGGTGGAAGTCAAATAAGGGCAAGAACAACTTAATGGTCAATTTTTGGGTTTGGGTTAGGGTTTGTGTTAATAGTGCTCATTGTGACGGCCGATTACAATCAGTTTTAGTGCGTAATTTTAGCGTGGTATGCCTCAATAGTGCTTGGCCAAGTGCTATTTCTTTACCTAGTGCTCCTTTTTTATCGCTCTGTTGACACAAACTCTTCCTGCAGTTATATGGAAAATATGCCACATACAACAAATATTTCACAAGAGAGTGCTTACCATTTCAAGCTATCAGGGCAAGTAAAGCAATTGCCTTATCTGTTTTCCTCCCTGAATGGCTGCTATGGGAATATGGAGGCTCAGAGACTTGTTCAGCAGGCTGAGTGCAGTCTGAGGCTCTGGACAAGCGCCCAGCTGCAGGCTGCCTCTGGCTGGGAAGCCATGATGCCTGGCCAAGCCTGTCATTATGTCAGAGTGCTAGACCAGGCCAGTGCTGGCAGACTATGGTGCTGAGCAGTATGGTAATGCTCAGACAGTCCATGCCAAGGAGACCGAACTACGTCAGCAAAATCACTTTTGTTTATGCCGCTGGTCTGTTCAGTGGAATTCCCAAATGTTACCCATGGCTATCATCTCAAGAAGTGTCAGTGAACTGGTTATCTCACAAAGCAAAACCAGAGATGTAGTAAAAACTATTAGGTAATGTTATATTTGCCCTTTATTTCATCCGTAGTATATATTGAAATGTTTTTTTCCCCTGGTATAGAATGTTCTTAAGGACTAATCCGAACACAAGAAATTTTTTTCCATAGTACTCCATCACTCCAGAATGCTGTCCACTGATCCACTGCCCAGTGCTGGTTAGGCTTTAAGATGAGATAAGAGAACCTTTTTTTTATCCCACATGGGGAAATTTGCATTGTTACAGCATAGGAATAGCAGCAAAACAGATACAGAACAAGAGGTACACTAAAGTGCAGGTTTACAAAATAAGAAATTACTAAAAAATAAATACATCTCTGTTGTTAGTTAAAAATACTGTAGGAAATAATTTGTATACCATTGTAATTGCACAGATATATATTGGACTGTTACTGAAAGATATTGCACAGTAATTTTAAAGATACTCTGTATACCTCTTTGTAGCTGATATTTGGCATTAGGTGTGAAGACCTGGAGTTGAGTGACTACACCTTTTAGTTTTTCTTCACTTGTATGTTTAGTTCACTGCTAGTTAGCACCAGGGACGCATTCAAGCTGACACTAGTATTGGGTATCGGCCCAATTGCCACCCGACTGGTGATGCAGTATGCAGCCATATTAACATCCGCTTTCACCAGATACCATGTGATGTAATCCTAGTATACGCTGTTATATGTGTATGTGTTAATGACGGTGGCAGTGAATGAGGGTCTGCTCACACAGTGTAGTGTTACAGACCCCGTCGAGATCACTGGCACTGGGAACATTTCATATTATATAGGCTACTCACTGAGTATGCTGTTAGCTGAGCTGCTTTAGAACAGTTTTGCAGCGAGTTTGCTCGAGATGTTTTTTGCATCTTTATTTAAAGTAGTTTAAAGACAAGATGTCTTTTAAATGTGTGTAAATGTACATTATTTAAAATAAGTCATATTTTTGTGTTGTCCATTTACAGTAACAGTCACTTAATTCTGCAATTGAAGCAAAAGTTACCCCAAACTTGAATGCCTTTCGGTCGTAATGTTTAGTGTACTGAGAACAATTTAAACACAGTTTTAATTCTGAAGTCTAAAGCAATAACATACTGGTGTAACCCTGAGCTCTATTCAGTTTCTAAAGACGTCACAGAGCGTAACTCAGCATTTTGTTGTATATTGTTCATTCTAAATCACATCAAGTCCACGAAAGCCACGGAAGATATCACACTGAGTCTTTTAGATAAACAGATCTCAGCTAATGTTAGTTAGTCCAGCACACTGACAGAGGGCTACGGTTAAAGTAATAAAATTATGCCAGGTGTGATTGTTGATTATTATTCAACATTCACCAGGAAAAGTACAAGTTTTTTTTTTTTAGTATTGCTGTCAGGCAGAACAAGGTCTTGCAGGCTAACTACACAGTGGGTTAAAAGCTGGGGAATGAATGGGCCGATACTGCAGATGGACACATATTGATTGAGCAAGGCCTCCCAAAAAGCAGGGAGAGCTTTCTCATGGCCTTGGCTGGGATTTGTTTTGTTCCGCTCAGTAATGCTGAAGGAAATTTACTTTATGTGAACTGACATATTATTCACTCATTAATAAGAAAGCTTGAAGGTTTTGCTGTCCCTGGTCAAATGACATGCTTTGTTAATGTAAGTACAAATAAGTTCACTTACTCCTTTGCTGAATTTAATGTGGTGTGTGAGAGTTGTTATATATGTTATGTCTATTGTGCACATCCTCATGACAAAAATGCAATAAATGACAAGGCTGACTTTTATGATACTTTTAGTTTTAGAACTCTTTTGAAAGACAGAGAGTCTCGTATAGTACAGCCCCAGCATAAGAGAGTCATATTTTGCTACATTTGCAGTTCATGCTGCCTGGATTGTAGTCTGTCTAGCAGCAGAAACCCGCAAGTGGAAATAGATACCCATATATACATACCCATTGTTATGCCAATAACAGTGCAAGACACTTTATTAGGGTTGCATCCGTTGAATGTACTCCTTCAACACTTGAATATTCTCTATGTTGAGAAGTGCAAAAGAGCAGAGGAAATGGTGTACCACAGTATCTTTACAAGCACTTCATAGTCTCTAATAGTAGTAATTACTTATAATAATAAGTACAGAAAAGTAGAAAATTAGAAGTAGAAAATTTCTTTAGTTCAAAGAGCTTGCATGCACTTTGGTAATCCGGTAGTTAGTAAACTTTAGGCTTTACATGAGACTTTTGTATTTCTGCTTTGTAACCTGCCAGTAAACTTGCATAAATAGAAGCATGTGATGGAAAATCGTGTCACTTTACCTGCAAATATGAAAGTGTCATCTGATGAAGAATATTCCTATGTATATATTTTGTCAATTATCAGCATCCCTCATAAATGTTTTATTGCCATTTTGCTCATGCCATGTTAGACGCTGCTTGCTGTTTCCACTGCACCTATATAAAATGGACTAATGATTCATTTATTCATGAAATTGGAATATGGTGTTCATATGAATAGGCTAATCTGAGAACTGCTGAAATCTACAGATGATTGTATTATAGCTGTGGATGTGAACACAGAAATTTTATTGGTCAACTCTTGTCAGCGAACTAGAAGGTTGACCATGTTCTTCATTTTTTGTGACTATGTTTTATTATTATTATTTTTTTTGTAAACCATTAAAACACTTTGTACTCAAGCATGTGCTAAACTCTGCTCTGGACAGCCAGCTCACTAGCCAGAACACACTCATTTCCTGTCAGAAAGTTAATTTATTCCCAGAAAATCCTTAGTCGAAAACAGGCCTGCCAGCAATCCAGAGCAATGCAGTGTTTGGGCTGCACTCGGTGATTAACTGACATTATCACACAAGCTGAAGATAACCCTCTTATTCTGCAGTTTCTTATTCAAATGTTGGGTCACCTTAAAAGATGCAGGTGCCAGAATGGGGCTGCAGCACTATTTAATGTGGAAGAAACATTTAAATTAGAAGCTGGTGAATAGGAAAACCAAGTTCAACCTTGTCATTATTGCCTTAAATTAGAGCTCTGAAACAGGCAGTTAGGAACAGAGACTCAACCACTAACTGCTGCCAAGGTATCACCATGGCTTTGACAAGAAAGGCCCATTTGGCTGCCTTGAAAAATGCTAACCATAAATTGCTATTTTTGTTTGGCGGGCAGGCAATCTGGCTTTTTTTGAGCTGTGTGGCCACTGCACAGTACTAGTGATGTGCCGTTTCCCGTCTGTTTTAACAAACGATGCAAAGCAGCATGCTTTTGTTAATTAGTTGTGTGGAGATACAGGTTAAAAAATATTCAGAGAGATCAGAACATGAGGCTCAGAGTGCTGGTGGACAACAATGCAAGTTAGTAATATTACACACATGGACATGTAGTGGAAAACACAGCGTGGCTGGTAATAAAGAACACAAGAGCCAACAGCACTCATTTTGAAAGAAAGGACGTGTATACATTTCATTCACGTTTTAGAATAATTAGCAAATAGCAAAGTGGTATTGATGCACAAAAGTCAATGACATTAGCCATTTGGCTCAGAGCTCCACACTGTCAGCCAGGCGCAGCTGTGAAAGCTCAGCCCAAGACTTCACTCCCACGTTTGTAGCTGACAGTGTGATCTTATTGATCTGGTTGCTTTTACAGAAAGTTGAAAATTAGATATAACATTAAATAACACATTTTGGTCATCTGCGTTTGCCCCTGAGAGACGCACCCCATGTCTTTTGTCTTTTTGCACACAGGGATTTCCAAAGGTATCATGCTCTTAAAGATATAATCTCACAAAAATAAATATAAATATTTATATTAATAAATAGAATGCTATTTTTAATGTATAAATACATTATGTTAGTAAATTAAACGTATGTGTCTCTGTTCAAGGTTTTTTATCAACTCTGTGTGTTTTTAAATATTGTGAAATTATTCTGTATTGTAATTGTGGTATCGGTATGAGAACAGTAATGGTTTTAGTTGCAAGTACCTGAGTGTATATGAGGGCTTGTTATTGCACTATTTTTATGATTTTGCTTGGATAGAGGGGTACTCAGTGACTGTATCCTTGTGTTCTGTTGCACCCCTAGATATAACCGAAACCGCTTCTTTTGAATCATACCTTTTTATCTCAAACAAGTCATTTATCTGTTAGCTCCGCCCTAAAACTTACTGTGTTATCATTGGCATCGCTGTGTAAATAACCTCCATCAGAAGCATTTGCTACCAATCAGATTCATCTCCAGCTCACGTCTGTTGTTGCCAGATTTAGCTCTCTCCTAAGGCACTGTGGTTCGTGCCTCTTCTGCTGAGGACCCAAACTGACCCAGAATGATGACTTGTTTGTGTGTGTGTTACTGCTTTGTGACTGGGTATGACTGGATAGCAGAAAAAATCTGTTTCTGGCATTATGCTACTCTGTATGACTGAACCCCAATTTGAGAGAGTGTGTTCGTGTGTGTCTTACACCACAGTTAGAATAAAATTCTAAATAGATTGAAATCTGAAATGTTTTATATCTGATGACCTAATTTTGGAATGTTGTCCGTGTTGCAGAAAGTCACTTGTTTTGATACTTGCTGAGAATGCGGATAAAGTGTTAATGCTCAATCATCCCAATACCTGTCAGATCCTGGCTTTGTGTTTTGAATGGTAACCAATGGTGTACATAGAAAAAGTAAATATGACTGATTACATTACAGCACATTTGTTTGTTTATAGACATGTAGCAAGGGTGTCTGCCAATGTTAAAATGCGTCCTGTTTTTCTCTAGTGCTTTAGGGCAGCTGACTAAAAAGCACCTCTAAATTAGCGGTGTAAAAAAAATCGATATCCTGGAGTACTGCAATGTTATGTTTTGTGATCTATATCTCTTCTTAAAAACAGAGTACTGATTTTTAGTTAATGCTTCACATTCAAAGATTTGCAGTAGATAATATGAGTATTTATTTTAGTCCTGACCACTAGAAAGCAGTGAAAAAGTGAAAGAGTGTAAATTTAGCTAACAAAATTCTGTTATGACGCATGACCTTCAGTAGAGAAATTATTTTTGCAAAATAACTCAATTTTTTTTCTTTTCAAAAACTTACTAAACACAACATTTTTACGAGTGGATTTATGTCTTCAATTCTGTTCTTCAATTAGCAACATTTCTAAAATACATACTGTTTGAGAAGAACTTTTCATTAGCAATGACATTGTATGAGGTATACAGGTGTTAAACGTAAGAAGAAAATAATATAAACTTGATACTCTTTATGTCTGTATCTGTATAGGCATTGCGTGAAAAAAGTGACTGAACTAAATAGCCACTTCCTTACCCAAACATCACATATAAGAAGTTAGTAGTTCGCCGTTAATTAACTCGGATGTTTGATATAAAGGTCAAAAGCAGTTGGATCTGACCATTGGTAGTGTTACTTGTAAACTTGTTTCTCGTATGGATGAACAGTTTGAGGGGTGAACTCTAACTGTGGTCTTACTGTGCTCTGACTGTGACTGTGATTTAATTAGTCAATATGAAATGAACAATTTGTTGCCTGCTGTAAGATAGCATAGAGTTGCAGTGAAATAGTAATCTTCCATCAAAAAATACTACATTAATTAAAGTCAATCTCTTTTTAATCAGTCTGTAATAGTTATGAAAGACTCTAGTCTTTTTTGGTTTGACATTGGGTTAGTCAAGCCCCCATAGGGTCATCATAGAGCAGGTATTATGGGGTGATGAATCATTCTTAGCCCTTCGAGGAGGATGAGCATGGCTGGTACACCTTGCTTGTTCACCTTGTAGATGTAAAGTCAGAGACGATAGCTTGTGTTGGTTATCCTGACCATTTGAAGAAATGGGTAAAGATGGGATAAGAAATTTCAAAGGACCTCATTTACCAGTATCTTATCTCTGATTTATAACATCCTTAAACCTCAGAACACCATTTTGCTTGTGAGTGTACATAGATTCTTTTTTTTTTTTTTTTTTACTTAATTGATGATTTCTAACCTGGAAATAATGAGTTTTTAATTAAATCTCTCCCTCTCTCTCTCACACCCTCTCTCTCTCTCTCTCACACCCTCTCTCTCTCTCTCTCTCTCTCACACCCTCTCTCTCTTTCTCTCTCACACTCTCTCTCTCTCACACCCTCCCTCTCTCTCTCTTTCTTTCTCTCTCACACCCTCTCTGGCTCTGTAGTTGAAGTGGTGGTGGAATATGAGTATGAAGCCTGTCATGAAGATGAGTTGACACTGAGGCTAGGAGATGTCATCAAGAATGTGCGCCGCATCGAGGAAGAGGGATGGATGGAAGGTGACCTAAATGGACGCAGAGGTCTTTTCCCAGACAACTTTGTTAAGGTATATAAAAACAAAGTGTGCCGTCTATAAGCTTTGTTGTTCTTGAATATGTCCATGTGCTAATTTAGTTGAGTATTATTGTTACATTGTTTATAAATTGATTTTTTTTTTTCGGGGTGACCGCAGCACTTGTTTGCTTCCTATCATCATATTTCATGTCCATGAAAGAAAGAGAAAGGAGGAGACAAATAGTATATGTAAGAAGACCAGCATTTCCATAACACTTTCATATAAATAGACCCATTACATAATGAAGTCATTTCATAATGAAGTCCAAGAACAAGTATGGTTGAGTCAAATTTGAGGCAAGTTGTTTTATGCAGTATGTTGTGTAGTTCAAACTTTTTGTAGTTCATCTCCCAATTTCATAGTCTGATCTGATTGTTTTGTCTCAGGTTGGCAGTGAGGTGAAGGGTTAGCTCTATAGTGTTGCGCTTGATACATTTTTAATTTTAAGAGTTTACAATTGATGTCTAATTGTGTTAAAAAATACATTTACGAAGTATCCCTCGTGAGCCTGTATGGGTTTTTCGTCAGTTAACGCTGGCATTCCAGTGAAACAGAAAGGAGAAACAAATTTTAAATTATGAAAATAATAATAATATTGTCTAACATTGGAATACTATTTTAATTTGTTGTTGTTATTGCTTTCTTTCTTTCATGTTTTTTTCATCCATTGCCAACAAGTATTTTTGCGCTCAAGAATGTTCTTGTTGAGCTTTCTTCTGCAGTACTAACCGTTGATTGACATGCCCTCAAAATTCGTTCTGTGGTCTGTTATTGCCTCTTATGGGCTGTTACTGCTTCCTAATCAGATGTCGGTTATATCCAAAGCAATGTAACCAATCCCATTAAAGATCTGAAATTTTAATATAGCATGGATTAGAATGCTTGTACGAAGTTATTGGTACAATCATCTGTCTCTGTGCCTGTCCCTCAGGAGTTTGGCCAGATTTGATTTGTTAGCACTCTTAGTTGAAACTGTTCTAAAGCCTGGTTTGCATACTGACTCGCTCATGTCCTCATTTGCTTCCAAGTCAAAGTATGTCCTTACAGCACTCCTGCTGTTTTCTTTGTTGACTAAGACTGGTTGCAAAGACTGTGAACTCCCAGCAGCTGCCATTTTAGCATAACAAACCAGACCGTTAACGAGACCTCCTTACTAGCGGCACGATACAGTACTTTGTACTTAGTGGCTGCAAAGTACAAGCAGGAAAGCGCATTTGATATGAGTTGTTTTCATATTTTATTGCAGCTCATTTTTACCACCCCATAATTTTGTAAATCCCATTGAGCACTTTGCTTAAATTAGCGTTATGGTAGTTGTGGTATTTGGTTAACAATGAGATAGCAACAGCTTGTCTATTAGTCTGTCTATGTGATGACCTACATGCTCATAATGTATTGCTGAATCAGTTTGAAAGGCTAATAAAGTGATTGGAGTGACTTTCACCTTGTGTGTATGTGGTTTGGTCAGTGTTAAATGAATTATGCCAACCTGTGTTACTCTTTGATTTTTTCCCTGATTATCAGAAACAAGGAATCTTATTTTAGCAAGTCAATATTAATACACACTGTAACATCTTTACTTCTCTCCTCTTTATCCACGCAATGTTAGATAAGGTTGGAAATGACATGAAATAAGTATCATAAGAAAATGGCAGGTAGGGTTGCAGATGTGTTTTTCAGGTACCTGTGGTCCTATTTCTGGTAGTCCTTTTTCTAGTAACTGTTACTCTAGTGACACCTAAGAGCTACAGTGTAAAAAATATCCTTTTAGCACCATTTTAAAATCCTTTTTTTTAATTTATTTATTGATGTATTTCATTCAAGCCATTCTAAGGAACTAGCAGTCTCACACATGAACTTTAAAGATGGAACACACCTCGGGGCAGGGGACTGTGATGGTGGGAATTACATTCCACGACCTGTCACTTGAAGTCAGCAACGAAATGGGCAACACAGGTGAATGACTGAGACCTGTCCCTGTGAAGAATGTGCCAAAAGTCAGAAGCAGAAATGATTAGTGGGGAAAGTTCTGTTATTCTCCTATCCTGTTCTACTACTCCAATTCATTGTATTTCATATTTTGGGTGTTTTGATTCTGCATAGGAAATGTTAGGGTTTAACCGCATTGTAACCAGCATAAAAAGACTGGAATGGTCATAATAGAACATTATTCATGCCAGTTCAAAGCTAAAGTTAATGCTATCTCTTATCTACATTCGTCCTGGCAACCTATATGGGGCCTTTATCAAATGACTTGCCTGTCTGACTATAGCCATCTGGAATGGCTTTTATTTATTATTTGATCTATTTATTGATGTAATTTCTACAATAGCGATAAATATTACCCGATTGCACAGCCCTGCTCAGTAAAAGTCTTCCTGAGCATTGGCATGCTTCTATGTAGCACAGCAGATTTTTATTCAACAATAAATTAAACGTAAAGATAGTTTTGTAAAAAACGCAGAACTAAAGCACACAACTATGTTTAGCCACCATTTACTGCAGGCATTTTTCACAAGGTTATACAAATAAGTAGTTGTGTGGTTGTTGGTCTATTTCTGATGCTTGGACTAAGCTAAACTGAACTGCTATCGCTTTGTTTGCTTGTGGACAGTTTCTAGCTAATTTGTATTTAAATAATTTGAGGTGGTCAAGTAGTTAAGGCCACTCGGGATATCAAAAACGGCACTGACTATGTATGTTTTTCCACTGGAAATTCCAGATTCCAGCGTCATGTCAACACTAATCCTCACAGCCCTAGGCTCAACATTGTGCTAGTCATATCTTCTCAGCAGAGGCTTTTTACAGAGCTT
Organism: Prochilodus magdalenae; assembly: GCA_024036415.1. Lineage (NCBI taxonomy): Eukaryota > Metazoa > Chordata > Actinopteri > Characiformes > Prochilodontidae > Prochilodus > Prochilodus magdalenae. The sequence goes on along the minus strand of JAMWET010000169.1, from coordinate 20,762 downwards.
ATAGATTTAAACGTCTCTAGAGTGGCGAAGTGATCGACACTTCCAGTAAAGGTCGCTCTTTTACCTTAGGCCTACATGATCCATGTGGAGTTTACAAAGTCATATAGGTCATTTATTTAATGGCTTTCTGTTCAGAAAGTGAACACCTTCCACTAAAGTGTGAATTCAGGATGTAACATGCACTGACCTGAAAATCAGCTATGCAAAAAATGTGACTTATTTTTGTGTCTGTCCTGAGAGCTTATGGCTTATGGTTTGTGAGTCTCTCTTTGCTTCTTTGACAAGGTGAGTTGAAGTATAGTTAATCTTCATAAGTTGTGAGTATTTTTTATTATTTTTTTTTCTCCAAGCTGCTGGCTTGACTTTGTATACAGTTTGCATTGTAAGTCATGAGCCCACGTCTTGCCATTACTGACTCACTGCCCTCTCACTCCTCATTACCTGTGCAGTGTTTCAACATGGGTAGTGCTTAGCACTTTAAACTGAACTTTGCTCCCGGATCGAGTTAGCAGTTTTGATTATCAGCTTTAAGCTCAGATAGAGATTCTCACAGTAAGGCATGGATAGAGACGAGGTAAGAGACTTCAGCTTTCCTTTTATATTTTTGAGAGCAGATTTAGAAAGGTTATTATGCTGTGTCTGGTTGTAATGGACATTTTGAATGTTTTGTTTGAGGGTGTGGACAAATCTTTCTTTTAGCCTACTGTTTTGCGTTATTCGCCAGTGCTGAGGTGGAGTAGTCAGGAAAGAACATTAGCATTTGAAGAAACTAGGACTTCCTACAATAAGAATACATGTTAAGGGAAACAGAAATGAGGAAAAGTTAAATATCTGTCTTTACTGATTTAATAGACTTGTTCATTGGGAAATATAAAGGGTATGAATTCCTCCCTTTCAGATAAGATAAGCATCTTTATACACGGTTTATGCTATGATGCAAAAATAACACAGTTAAACTGGTAACGTTTTGTTACTCTTTGATTCCATACTGAGGTGATGTGGTTTAGTTTAACATTACCATTTATTTCAGCTCGGCTCCAGTGTGTTTCAGATAAGTTAAATTCATTTAAAATACATGGATTGATTGTTCCAGCTTCTGTTAAGTAAGAAACAAAGATTTCAAAACTTTTTTTAAAGGTTATTTTACATTAATTCTCTTCCCAAATCTCCTCTCTTTACTGGGTGTATGTAAGCAAAGAAGAATTGGAGGTGGAGCTCTCTCTCACATGCTATCCGCGTGTGTTATCTTTTGCACTTTCCTCATGTGCTCTCCCTCACTCTCTGTCACTAACTCTCACACAGACATACACACCCTCATGCTTGCACGCCAGGGAAGCAGATTGTCGCATCAATCGATTTCCAATGGGTGTACCGATGTTTAGCTATGTTCGTTTTTGATTTGAATCAAACCCAGGCTTATATATTGACGCAGCTGCAATTGGAGACTGTTGGACCGATTTGTTGATTTAAATTTTTTTTTTCTTTACACCTCTAGGTGTCTTATCTGCAGGGTTTCTGAATTCATAACACACTTTCTAGCATCGCTGTAGGGTTCTGCTATTGAATTTAAAACCCTTTCTCCTGCGACAAAACTTCCCAAGATCGAGAAGTCCAGCCTTAAATCACATCATCTTAGCAGGAAGTAGATAGGCTACACAAGTGTTCATTCAGCAAAGTGGACAGGAAGTTTTTAGCGGATGTAACTTGTGGCAATCCCCATTCTCTGGTGGGTCTCCAGGAAGCCAAGGCCTTTGTGCCCCATATCTTTCTTTTTTTTCCTGACCCAATGTCTGTCTAGTGACCAGGAGGCTCTTCCTCAAATAAATGCATTCTCAGCATGCAGCAGTTTAATTAGCTTTCTTAGCTGTTACAGATGAATTTTACTGGAATACTCATGACTATTTTCACAAGGAAAGATTTTTAGTACATTAAAAAAGTATTTTTTGAAAGTGCTTCTGTTTAGCATTCTTTTATAATTAGAACAATGGCAGATTAACTCAACTGAAGACTGCTAAAAATGACTCGGGTGTAGGTGTTAAAATACTCAGTGTTACTTATTTGCTTATGTTTAAATGGTGACTCAGAAATAGTGCAGAATCTAGAATTATAATTATAATAAAAAGGAGTGCAATTTTTAAATCTGGGTTTTAAGGGGAATACAGAATATCTGTGGATCTCAAGTGTAAAAATATGATTTAGAAGATAAGGGGAATGTGTGTTATTTGGATATTTAGCTCAAGCCTTTCGGTCCTACCTCATGCTTAATTCTTTTTCAAAATTTGTATATCGAGAAAAGCCTACATGTGGTTTCAGACTGCCATCTGATAGCAGATGTTTCTTGCATTTTAAATAATTAAACAAACTTTTAAATAATGAATCATGTGCTGTTTCTGTAGTAGAGACGTAGCTAGTGAACACAGGCTAATTTAAACCGAAGGGTGATTCTTGTAGTGGGTATAAAGCAAACAGCACTTTGGAAAATGTGTGTGTGTGTGTGTGTGGTTGGGATATTTGTTTTTCATTTCTGAACCGCTTAAAATAATCACCTAAAATACATAACTAGGAATTTTATTATATTTTATGGGACACCAAATGCAAAATGTGCAAAAACCAGACTTTGTCATGGAATGAGGGCATTTAATGCCCACAACATCGTTAACTTGCATATGTGTGAAGGTACCACTGATGCACTCTATGTATGTGGAGGCATATATTGAGATTTTTAGAGAGGCACATGTTGCCATCAAGACATCAGTTCTTTTCCCAGGAAGTCCATGGTTATTTTAGCCAGGCAATGCCAGGCCTCATTCTGCATCTGCTACAACAGTCTGGCTTTATAGACACAGAGTGTGTGTGCTTGACTGGCAGATCTGTTTTGCTATTCAAACATCAGACGCATCATTAAGAGGACTGTCAGACAAGTACAGACTTTAAGCAACTGAAGTCTTGTTTCAAGCAAGAATGGGCAAAAATTACACTTGCAAAACAATTAAACAACAATTTAGACAACAATATAAATAAAGACAAAAGTTTAGTTCAAAGGAAGGCACCACACCATGGTAAACATTCCTCTGTCCCAATGTTTTTTTCAGCATGCTGCAGGCAGCAATTTCTAAAAAAAATTTTTTGTCAGCTAAATAAAGAGAATTAACAAATCATTTTAACAAATATTTAACAAAAATTAACAATTTTCTTTTTATTTAGGAGCTGAAGAAAGAGCCAACAAAAGAGGCGTCAAAGGAGACAAAAGAGGTGAAGGACGTAAAGGAAGTAAAGGACGTAAAGGATGTAAAGGATGTTAAAGAGGTGAAAGAGGTAAAGGAGGTAAAGGAGGTAAAGGAGGACTCTCAGCCACCTCGCAGGTCGGCAGGGAATGTAGCCAGTCTGGTACAGAGGATCAGCACTTATGGCATCCCAACAGGAGGCATAGGCCTTCAGCCCCGCGCTTCCAAAAAGAGTAAGTCTATTCTGCCTGTTTCACCATGGTAGAGTGGAGCAAAACTGTGGGTTTTTAGTTGTTTTGGTTGATATGTGAATCTTTGAATTGTGTGTGTGTGTAAATCAGATTTTACACATACTTCGTTTTGATCTGCCTCTTTTTGACTGTAATATGGCAACGTTTGAAGCATATAAACATTTCAAAGCAAAGATAAAGCTAAAGAACAGCTTCCATGTGGGGGGCTTGGTTTTTCAAAGTGTTATGTAGGGATGTGTATTCTGACTAATTTAGATATTCAAATATCTTCAAGCGTTATATGTGGTTAATCACAAGTACGGGGAAAAAGCATGAAACAGGGAGCTGGAGTAGCTATCTTAAGTAGCAATAAAGCGCTTAGCGGAGCATTTTTGGTGAAATGCTCACATTTAAGCGCTCCGTTGAAACACTTGATGGAACACCTAACAGCTTATTAGGTTAATTTGGGTATAAATGGGCATCCCAGAGAGGCAGAGCTTTTCAGAAGTAAAGATGAGAAGGCACAAAACCAAAAAAGCGAAGACCGTGTGTGCAAATAGTGCAACATTTCAAGAATAACGTATCTATTATGATTATCTATTATTATATAAATAATTTTCAGTTGTCATTCTAATATTTGTTACAAATTACCAGCATTTAATTGCAATCTCTTTTCACTAATCATATTAATTTATAAGCATACGTTTGTATGTATTTTGCCAAGAAAAGTGTGGTGGTTTATTTATTTATTTATTTTTTATATTTAGTAAACTGTATAAAATGTGATACTTATTCTGTTACATTAACTTTTTCCTATAGAGTCAAGCTATAACAGATGGAATCATACATAAAATCTTTTTGTGCAGAGGGCTCTAGGTTACTTATATAAGTGTTATTAATCCAGCCCAAATATTTTTAGCAAAACATTTTGTGTTGTGCTTTTTTTGTATGAATGACTTCTATAACATGATCTGATTTTCACCTGAAATGGTGCACATCCAATTTTTGTGGCCACTTTACTGTCTTGGAAAATTTAAATTCTGCAAATGGTTTCATTAACATAAAACATCAATTTACTAATGCAACTCTTGGGTCCAACCCATTTCTTATTTTTACCCCTAGCCCCTGTTTTCGAATGTAACCCTCCCCCTTTAAAAACTGAGTTACAAGGGATAGTAGTATAAATCTCCCCCTGTGAATAGAGGCGACCCTTTAAGAACCGTCATCTATTTCTTGCAGTCACTATGGCGAAAAACCTAGAATGTTCGCATATGGATGGCAATTATTTATTATTGCCAAAGAATTCTTTGGTTATACGAAGCTGAAATTTCTGATCGCATGATCAAACGAATTTGATCAACTTCATGATCAAATTTTCCCATTCCCACTCTAAATGGTGCGCCAATCTCAGGTATCAGAACGTAATTGATGCGCCATTTAAGGTGTAAAGGGAAATTTCTCTACTTTGTGACGGAGACAACTATCACTAAAAATGACCATAAAACACCATTACAGTGGATATTTTACAATACAGTGGCTTTTTAACAGAGAAAATACTTTATGGGTCTCTTTGGTTGCTTGTGCATCCATCTTGCTGCTGATTCGCAGGCGATTCTTGGAATTTTCTCATAACACTCCATTTGGAGTGTGCCTCTAAGGGTTAAGTGTTAGGGGCAAGGGGTAAAATGGGATGGGGCCTTAGTGTTATGTTAATCAGAATGTCCTTGGTTTTATGAAAACAAAAACATTATTTCATAGCCTTATAGCACAGTCTTGTGTTCCTTACAAAAGAAATGTCTAACAATACATTGTAGATATTTTGATTTGCGAGCCACGTAAATATTTTTTTTTCAGTATATTCTGAGAGGCTTAAGTTAAAAGAAACAATATAGAGATTTGATGACTGAACTTAAATTTCAGTTAAACCTTTGCTTCATCTGCATGTACCAATTAACAGAGGGTCCTGTTTGCCACCCAAAGTATGTTTATTTACTGTAAATATTTTCTTTGTCTTGTGTTTGATGGGTTCATATATAAAATGATAAAAATACCTGTATATACTGACTAATGGCAACCCTGTTCTGCATCGTAAATACCATATTTATCTTGCTTAAAAACGGTTAAATTGCTGAGCTATCCCAGTAAGTTGTAGATATAAATGGTCCAGTTTGCAAAAGTAATTTGGTTTTTCGCAAGACATTTTATTGTCCCATGCGACCTCAGATCTTAAATATCGGGCCCAACCTGTGTTGTCAAGGATAATATTGTCAGGGATAATATTGCTATTTTGAGAGTCTCTTCACCTTTCCTTGCTGACTCAGTTGTCACCTGATGTTAAAGCACGTCATGACGTCTAGAACGTCATCACTCTGAGCAGGTTTGTTGTGTTAACCTAAAACCAGGAAGCTAGATGAGAAAAGCCTTTGGCTTATTGCGCAAGATCTTCCGCATTGCCCATGGGCTGTCACAGTTTCCTTTCATGTAGGGTTGAACTTGGCATCTCCAGTAGCTCCACCACTTTCATTTCCCTTAAACTTGGCTATCTCTGTATTTAGGAACAGTCTTAACCTCCAGCAGGTGTCGCTGATATATTAAACGTTGATTTGTACTTTGTTTAAATGTGTTTAAATGGTTTTAGGTTTTAAATGGTAAAGCACCACTATGTAAAAGGAACTAAACAATTTCTGAGGATTAAAATGGGTTAAATAGTGACACACGGCTCTGTAACTGTTATGAAACGCCAAGTGACAGAAAACTTTAATCTTTGCCTCCCTAATTTTAAAAGTTTAGTGTTCTTGTGCTTCTTTTTACATAGAATGGCAAATTTCCATAAACAAACTGCAATTCTCCATAAGAGCAAAGCAAGCTAAATAAATAGGAATACAAAATACCATCATGGTTAGCTCTGAAGCTAACATGTTATAAAACCAAACATTATGCAAAGACTTGATGGGAAACTAGAAAAAAAATATGTGCTAATGCCCAAGAACTCCAGGAAGTTCCATTGTGCTACATTATTTTTAAGGTGTTAACCTCCTACATTTATTTGAGATTTAGAAATGGGGCAGTTGCCAATAGCATTAATTTGGCATTTATTTCAGCTAGTAAAGCTCTGTTTGGCTTTTGTAGCCATTGCATTTGTGACCCAGTGCACTGTTTATGCACTGTTCAGCTGAATAACAGCTGAACGTCTGATTTGGTCACACCCTCAGGTGCGGGGTTTAAAAAAAAAAATAAAATAAAATAAATAAATAAAAAATTTAAAAAGGCAAGTTCTTTTCCACCTGAACATTCTATAAGGGTGTCTTTTTATTCAGAATAAGAAAATAGCAGTTGTGATACCGTGCATGCATACTGTGACATATTGCGTCTCTTTACGCTTCTTGTCTTTATACACGTCCGTATGTAATCCCAAGACTCATTCTGTGTTGTTCTGATGGTAAATTCCTTCAAGGCGCCTTCCTCCATTTAGCCGCTGGGCTTGCTACTCTTTTTAAAGGAAGTCTCTTAACATCACATCTTTTGAGCAAATTTATGCCTGTTTTTAAATTGAAGTGAAGATTGACACAAACCTGCTGCCACGGAAGTGGCAAGTCCTCCTGGTTTTGTGCGCAGCATGTCAGATTCAAGTTTGAACGTGCTGGAGACAGCTCAGTACGTTGAGTCCCAAGTCTATGGAATAAACCAGGCCCCAGACTATTTAGTAATATAATATTTTTTGTTCTTGGACTCTGGGATTGCAGGATGTTTAGTGTAATGCAGTCTGGGAGATGCGTCTGGAAACAGGAATGTCAGTGGAGCATGCTACTGTGTTTTCTCCAGAGTGTGAATCATCTGAAAAAATGTGCCCTGACAGGGTGTGGCGTAGGTGTGGGTGTTCATGTGTGCTTGTGTGTCAGTTTGAGCTCCGTTTCTTTCTCCTTTAAATGCATGAGCCCTCTACAGGTAGGTATGGGGAATAAACCACAAAATGCTTGATTTGCCATTGGTCCAGCCTTTTCAAGCCAGAACCTTCTATCTGTGTTACAGAACCGAAGAAGCGTCAGTGCAAAGTGCTGTTTGATTATGTGCCCCAGAACGAGGATGAGCTGGAACTAAAGGTGGGCGACATCATCGAAATCACTGAAGAGGTAAGGAGCAGTCAAGCTCGGCTGCGAAGCGTGCAAGTTACAACTCGAGTGTTCCTGCACACAGTTATTGTTTGTAATTTTGGCTGCATGCTTTTTTGAGAAATAGATGTTTTCTGCTAAAGCTTTGAGCCTGTAGTTAAAATGAATTATTCATCTATAAACCATCAGTCTCTGTTTTTATAAGATATGATCTTTTTTTTTCCCTGACGTGATACTGTGTTTTTGCTTGCATATTTGGATCAGTGCAAAATACAAAACAGTTTTCACGCTCATTTCACCAGTAAACAGTTCCCAACAACTCCCAACAACTTTTGGGACTGTGTGTGTAGGGCAATTGTAACGTTAAAGAAATTCTTTAACAGATAAAAATTCTTTAACAGATAAAATTATATAGCCTACCATAATATAGCGATCAGTCAGTGAAAGCTGTTGGGCATGGTTAGTATGACACAATCTCCCTAATGCTAATCAAGCCTTAATGATTAGCCACATTAGTTTTCTGAGTAGATGTTTCTTTAGAAGTAGTTGTGTCTGTTGTCCAGGAGCAGTAATAGATTGTGCTGACTGTGTGTATTTCGTAGGTGGAGGAAGGCTGGTGGAGCGGAACCATGAATGGGAAGTCTGGCCTTTTTCCCTCTAACTTTGTCAAAGAACTTGAGATGAACGAAGAAGGAGAAATCAACGATGTGCCTGACGAGCCAGGTACTGCTCACAGTCCTGCTTGTTATTTTGGCTTCTTCTCTGTTAGGGCATGTCATAACAAGGACTTGCTCAAAGGAGACCTTTGTTGCTGGTTGTATGAGTGTGTGCACAAGCGTGTGTTGGTCTGTTACAACACACTCACAGTTTGATCTTGCAGTTTGATGCACGACTTGATGTTTTAATTGGGGCCCTTTGTTGGAGTAAACACCCAGGAGGCTCTGTTGTTGTCTGAGTGTTTATTTCATGTGGTGAAGTGAGGCTTGTAGTGTTTAAACAGAGCTCAGTGCTGAATGACTGGTCATGGTGGGGTTTATTCCAGCAGGAATGAATTTCAAATAAGTAATAGATCTTCTTCTGAAGTGCAAAGAATATTACTCTTATTTGCTGTTGTGTTCAAGGGCATGATTTGCACGATTACTTCTTTCCTGTTTGTTCTTCTGCCAAGATATAAACAGTCAAACAGACTAGAGTGGTTGCATTTCTCTACAGTGGTGGTGATGAGAACCAGTGTTTTCAAAAATATCAGTAATGGTATATGGCTAAATATTGATCATGAACATTTTTAAATGTACTCCATGCTCATTTCTTGCAGTATTGACAGTTTGTTATGCACAAAATGACAGCTGTAGTTAGTTCACAGGTTTTACTACCAGTCTTATTGGGCAAACAGCAAGAGTGCTGTGTGGACATGTTTTAACTTTGGTGCAAATAAGGATGGAAAGCCAAAAGACATGAGCAGACCAGTATGCAGAATGTGCTTCAGAACAGCTCCAACAAAGTTCCGACCAATAATAGTCAATCTGAAAAAACTATTTTTCCTTACAGTGCCTTGGATGTACCTCTCTACCATAAATGGAATTAAAGATGTTTTAGGCCAAAATCTTCTCTCAGAACTGTCATGAACCAATGACTGAGGGATTATGCATCATATTCATGCCTCCTTTTTGTAATAACTTCTGTGAACAAGTTTTTGGATGCATTAAACTCTTCGGGTTCCTATCACCACCTCTCTACACAGCCCTGATTCAGTATGCTTGTCTAGAACAGATCATTTCACACCACTCTGAATAACTTTGTTTACATCTAAACTTTAATATATGTGAATTCTTTATACTTATATTGGTGTAGGGTCATTGGTTATTCCTAGAACATAAATAAGGTCACCATATGTTTTTGTGAGAACTTGCTAGCTAACTGGCTAGCAGTCTGGAACAGAAAGAAAATAATTTTGACTGCACTTGGACTTTAAACTGATACTGATCCCCTCAAAATAAGAGTTTCGCAAGCTGTGCCAAATCTCAATCTTGAGTCCAGTGTAGAGAGCTTGATAATCAGACACTCCTACAAAGTAAGTGAGTAATAAACAGGTCAGATATTTGAATGTTTATTGCAGCTCCTAACGTGACACTTATCTTGTATTGTAAGGTGTAATGGTGTTATTTCTGCCATATTGCCTACCTCTAGCACATGTTGATACTTCCCTTTCACAGAAACAAATAATTGTTGTGTGTGTCTGCGTGTGTGTGTGTGTTTGTGTGTGTGTAACCACAGACAGCAAAGATGAGCTCATGAGTCCTGTTTCCCCTCAACCTGGAAATGGTGTCATCGCACAGCCCAAAAAGATCAAAGGGGTCGGCTTTGGAGATATTTTCCGTGAAGGTTCGGTGAAGCTGAGAGTTCGACTGCCATCAGAGTCTGAAGAGAAGAAAGAAAAAGTAAGCTGCACTGCATACACACCACCAGTCAAAACAGTAGAAAAGCTAAAGAAGCAGCACTGCATAGCTTACAGCTGGTAAAACTGCTAAATGTTTACAATGTTACAAATTTAGTGCTTGTTAGTGCAATATCTTGAGATTCATTTCCAGATTGTATCTGGATAGACTTTGCTAGAATTACATTCACACTGTTCATTCGTTTGTGTCTGTTTTTTTCATTAATTTGTCTCTTACTGTAAACATGGTTTCTCACTTGTATCTACAGTATATTATACACTGTCATATGTTTAAAAATATGTACAACTGGCAGCACCTTGTGTAGCTTGGTGTAGGGTAAGGTTTTGTGTTAAAGCTACTGAGATTTCTGCTAAGGTCACCTCAACTATTGTCCAGAGTAGTCAAGTTTTACGCCTAGTGGCCACTTGATTAGGAAACATCTGAAATATTACCTTGTATTTTGCTGAAGTGTTTTCAGCTGTACTTACCATATACTTTGTAGCTCTCCAGATGCAGACTGTAGTCACTCTGAATCTCTGTATATTTTGTAAATCCCCTTTCACCCTGTTCTTCAATGGTCAGGACACCCACAGGATAATCACAGAGCACATATTATTTGGGTGGTTGATCATTCTCAACACTGCAGTGACAGTGTGTTTTGTGCAGGTGTGAGTGGGTCAGACATAGCAGTGCTGCTGGAGTGTTTAAACACTGTGTCCGCTTACAGTTCCCTCTATAAGACATTCCTAACTTGCTGGTCCACCTTGTAGATATAAAGTCAGAGATGTTAGCTTATCTATTGCTGCACAGTTTGTAATCCTCTAGTTCTTCATCAGTGCCCACAGGGTGCTGCCACAGGACTCTGGATAGTTGTCTGGATAGTTTTGGTTGGTGGAGTTTTTTTAGTCCAGCAGTGACATTGAGGTGTTCAAACACTCAAGCACTGCAGTGTTGTGAACGATCCACAATCAAAATAATACCTGCCCTATGGTGGTCCTGTGGGAGCCCTGACCGCTGAAGACCAGGGTAAAATCGAATCAGATGGACCACAGTCTGTGATTGTAGAAGAACAAAGTAGAGTTTATAAAGCGGACAGTATGTCTAGATACAAGAAGGTGGTCAGTGAGTGTGTTGGCTTTTATTGTTTATTGTTTATAGCTTGGTTATCTCACAAAAATGCTACTGCTCAGCTGCATTCAATGTAAACTCCACTTTAATCATACTGTCACCATAAAAAAGAATTAAAGTTGTGCAATACCCTTTGTGTAAATAATCTTTGTTTTTGGCTGCCCTGTATTGCACTAAATTCAGATAACATTACAGGTTAAAACACTCCCTTTACCATCAGAGTGAATGGGTGGGGTTAAACCTTTGCAGGCGTAATAGACAGATATATGTAAACACATGGTTTTATGTGACATTACAAAAATGTGATTGCGGTTTCCATATGTGGACTGTGTGTAGTGTGTAGCGATATGTTTACATACATAAAAAAGCTTTATATTTAAAAAAAAAGTCGTTTTTCCTTATTATGGAAAGCTTTTCTACAGTATGTTGTGTTATGTTCAAATGTAATCACTCCTATCTTGAGAGCTGCTTGCTTCATATAGCTGTGGGCGCTGTAACGGGGAAGCGTAATTACAGGTGTAACTGCATTACTGGAAGTCATGCCAATATTTGCTCAAGTCCTGGGAGTAGTGCAAGGCAGGCAGTTCCATTGTGAGCCCTTCCTTTTGCAAAGCAGCCTTATTCCTGGAGCTCATTGTTGAAGGCAGCCACTTCCCAGCTCTCAAGCATGACCCCACCTCCCCTTTATTTTGACCTGCACATGTGGTGACACTTCTGGAGTAGAATATCTAAGCTTGCTCGCTTAGAAACAACATGCCAATAACACAGTTAACACTCTTATGAGGGAAGAGTGTTCTCTGTCATTATTTTTTGCTTTGAAAATGGAAAAGGTTAGTCTTGGGTACAATTTAGGAGCAATCATCATAGTCTACTTTTAGAACACGGAGCGTCTGTTTTTCCATATACGGATTAAATGCTGATTTGTCAGTTATGGTATCAGTCAAGGACTAATGGGTAAAGCAATACATTAGTAAATGGTGAACTCTCCTTCTTTAAATAGTAAACCACCTCCTGCCATTCTTTCTTTCTCCCCTTAATAGAGTGTGAGTGTTTAATGGGTGGTTTGTACAAGTGTATTATCTTGACCCCTCTGCTCCAACCATGCCACCCCTTGACATGTCTCAGGGAAGGGGATTGCATGCATGTATAAATTTTGTGTGGCTGTCTGTGCATTAAACCTATTTATGCTTCTGCTTAATTTCAGCCAATCCCATCATTACCATCTGCTGCTAAACCCACCCATTTGAGCACACCAGACGCTCCGAAAGTGGAGAAAGATGGGGAAAGCAAAGGAAAGGGTAAGTGTCTGGCCTGGATGCTGTCATGCTTTTAGAGCTCAGGATCAAAGAGTTGTGTTTTTAAACCCTTAAAGACAGAAAAAGAATGGCACCCAGAATGTCTAAAACAATGTTTTGGGTTAATGGCAGAGTATATTAGGGATGTAATCCTGTTTAGTTAACCCTTCCAGGCACAAATATTTGAATGCTGAATGGTGAACACCTGTTTGGTGAGTTTCCTTGTGGTTGTGACTCTGTGTATGTATTCTACTTGTTGTATTATGTATGTAATGCTACACTTATATATAGTCATATGCAAAAGCTTGAAACCTAGTATGGCCATTCTCCAAATTTAAAAACGCAACATAACTTTTTCACATACCAGATATGTTCAAATTCAGCAAATGAACAGGAATTGTTCAAATGTGCAAAACTGTATTCTCTGTAAAATAGCCATTCTCTTCACTTCAGGACATTATTTGAAAGGTTGATTAATTTGACCAAAGCTACTGGTTCACCCTTGGGTAGTTTTGAATGATTAAACATTTTGAAATGTGTCTCTTTGTATGCTGCTGAAGGTGACTAAATTGTAATGCTTGTTGTGCTTTTACCAGAAAAGTAAGCCTGCAGCCCTACTTTAATTTTGTCCACAGTAGTGTCTACGGCAGCCAACCAAATATTCATTTATTAACTTATACAGATACTCTGATGTAAGGTTCAGACCGCACATGACTAATCTATACCTAACAGTGCAAGTAAACATTATAACATCCAGAATCTGTGTGAAAAATGTTCACCTAAACATTTGACCATGTCAAGTTAAAAAACAATGTACGTATATTGGCATACATTCTGTGTTATGATGTTGGAAGTGTGGTGTAGTTAGGTTACTACTAACTTGATTTGGTTGTTACATTAAGACTTTTGGCTATTGGGGAACATTTAGTATTAATAGTAATAGTTTACTTATGACAATACAATGTACTTGGTCTGAGTTTCGCCAGTCATTGATGGACATACAGTGATGGTACATACAGTAGATACATTCTTGTGGTGCAGAGCATTGACACATTGTCACCTTTGATTGCATGTTACATGCTAATGTGTTTTTCCTTCCTGTTTACAGTTAAGGAATACTGTAGGGCTACATTTCTTTATGAAGCTATGAATCAGGATGAGCTGGGCTTTAAGGAAGGTGACGTGATTCATTTACTTAGCAAGGTAAGTTAAACAGACTGACTGATATCTGAAAGGCCCCCGAAAAGCATTATGTTTGCTCTTTTTGCATGATTCTCTTTTAAACATGAAATATATGCAATCTTCTTGATTGTGTTTATAAAAAAAAACAGCAGGACTTGTTTCAAGGACATGGCCACAAGCTTCTGTATTGCTTCTGACCATGGTATCGTAATAAGTGTAAAAGATACAAAAACAGCTGCAGTGGAAATAGCATTATTCTTCTTTTCTTAGCCATCTGTATACAATCTGGCGACTCAGGCTGTATGCCCCTTGTAAAGTTGCTAAATGATTCTACCACTAAGTGCCTCTACATGCCGCTGGATTGTTTTGGCCGATTACCACCAGTAACCACAGTAATATTTCTCAGACTTGATTGTGTAAGCATGATGTTAAGTGGATGGGAGTACAGCAGACCTCTCTAATAGCAATAAACAGTAGCAGAAGGATCCAAGGTGGGAGGAAGATGAAGTCCTTTGTAATGCTGTGCTTCCTGTCCGGTGGAAACTTTCTTAGGCGTCTGGCTCTATGAAGTTTACTGATAGAAAGCAGTGTTGGTCCTGTCAGCCAGCTGCCAATTAACAGCCAGTTAGTATAAGAGGTTTATTATTACAATTCTAAAACCTGTTGGTGGTGTATTAGATGGGCAGGGTATTTGTAAATCACTTGTCAGTAAAAGAAAGCAGGGTAAAATTAGAAGCTTGTTGCAATTATTTACACGTTACCTCCCCCTTGTGGCCAGTGCTGGAGCAACAACTACAAAAAAAGTTTAGTAATTAAGTTAACATGGATGTGATAATCACATATATTTAATACAGGTATCATTATTCAGACAGCATGTCATTTAATCAATAAGTGATAAGCAGTTTGCCAAATTAAACGTGGAATTCAAATGTTTGCTTACACTGTGCCCGTTTGGACTGTTGTAGGACACAGGGGAGCCAGGTTGGTGGAGAGGGGAACTGAATGGCAAAGAAGGAGTGTTCCCTGACAACTTTGTAGCACTGATTTCAGAGGCAGACAAAGAGGTAAAATGCAAGTAATGAGGGCTGCACCATATGGTCTCCCTTGACAGCTAATTAGCCTGTCTAAGCAGGCCTTATTTTTGTCTTTATTATCCATGAACCTATAGAGTGGCTTGCCCAGTGTGATGTTCTGCTTGGCATTAGCACATCATTGACGTTCACTGGGCTGTGTAAATGTAAATTAGAATGTCAGTTCTGTCCTGTTACTTGGATTGTTTTCGTTACTGTTTCATAATTGAACCTTTTAATTTCAAAGAGTATTTCATCTTTCTTGTTATTTAGGGAGTTGTATCCAAAGGGTCCATAAAGCAGTCTCCCAAACAAGAACCTGAAGAGGTAAAGCGCTTTTATTTCTTTTGCACAAGCAAAATGTTTTCCATAAGGATGTACTGTTATGATGTGATGTGTTAACTAAGATTTGTGCTCATGTTCAGAACTTCTCCTCAGATATTACTGCATTATATGTTGGAATAGGGCAGATTCAGAGGATATGTTTGATTCTACTTAACCTATACTGGTGCAAGTTTAGATGGAACTACAGTAATCCAAAGTTCAACATGTTCTGTAGTGTCTGAACCTGTAGCCTGCTAGTCAACCTAATACTAGCATAGCAAGCAAGCTTTAAAGAGTTAATCAGTTGTGCCCACCACAGTACAGGCTCATTTCCAACTGATTGCTCTACTGAAGTGTAGAGAATATAAACCCAAGTCGATTGGTGTTAGAGTAACAAAGATGAAATTGAACCTCATTGACCATTAACACACGTGTGGCTTGTATGGTTATCAGTAACTGATTGTTTTGCATTTTAAAACAAGACATACATTCAATGTAAATTAACTCCTGGCCAATAAAAGAGGCAGTGCCCCAAATGACAAAACATTCATCAAGCGTATTGGTGTAGGAAACATATTCCCTTTAATTTCTTTAAATAGTGGAGATTTTTGGATTTACTTATAGAAAGTCTTTTGCGGGGGACGGGGCAGCTAAATGAACCCAATCGTGTTAAACTTTTGTACAGTTATTTTATACATAGCTGGCAAACTAACTCTAGTGACTACCAACCGCTAATCACTAAAACAGTGACGTATTGTAAAAGTACACAGAAAGGTAAAGAGGAACTCAGAGCATTTGTAACGACCGATTTTAAGTAAAGTATAGAAAACTATGAACAATGGAAAGAATAGCTAATGTAGTGATGATTTTTCATTGAATGCCCCTTGATTTAATCCCCCCAGTGTTCAACCACTTTTGTCTTACACTATATGAACATATATGAATCTGTGTTGTGTTTCGATCTTCCTTTCCGAGTGTTGTGTGTGTGTGGGTAGTGTGTGTGTTGTCGCCGTGTGTAATATGTGGGGTTATACTGTTTTTTTTTGGATGTCGTGGTAGACTGTGTTTGTAGTACGCTGTGTGTTTGGCGATAGTGTGTGGCGCCTGTGTTGGGTGCGTAACTGAGTGTGTCTGCGGTTGTGATATATGTTGGGTATGTGGAGGTGCGATAGGTTAGGTGACTGTGTTTAGGTAGTAATGTGTGTTTCTTGTGTGGTGTGTGTGTGGTCTTGTGTGTGTCTGCGGAGCGTGTCTATGTTGGTATGTATGGAGGTGTGTAGGTGAACTGGTTTGGTAGTATATGTGTGTTTATCGCTGTTGGTATGTGGGTAGTGTGTGTCTGTGTGAGTAGTTATAGTTGGGTATGGGAGGTGTGTAGGGACTATATTGTGTTTGGTAGTATATGTGTGTTTCTGTGTGTAGTGGTGGTGTGTGTGCGTGGGTGTCTGCGGGTTGTGGTGTAATGTTGGGGTATGTGGAGGTGTGTAGGTGACTGTGTTTGGTAGTATATGTGTGTTTCTGTGTGTGTGTGTGTGTGTGTCTGCGTGTGTGTGTGTGTGTGTGTGTGTGTGTGCGTTTGCGTGTGTGTGTGAGTGTGTATATGTTGGGGAAAATTGTTTTTGGGGGGGGGGAAAACAGGGTTTGCGTAGTGACGGTGTTTGGTAGTATATGTGTGTTTCTGTGTGTGTGGGTGTGCGTGTGTGTGTCTGCGGTGTGTCTGTGTGTGTATATGTTGGGTTATGTGGAGGTCGTATGGCTCCGTGTTTGGTTAGCATGTGTGTGGGTGCAGGTGGGCTGCGAAATCAATATCAGGCTACTGAGAGAACACTCGCGAGCCACAGTTAATGTGGGCAGTTATTTATTATCTCCTTTTTCTCTCCCTCCATTCCTGCTCCCTCTCCTTCTCGTCTCCTCCCTATCCCTCTTCGGGCCTGTTACACATTTAGAACAACAGTAAACCTTCCTGACAGCACCACCTCTCACCCTCCATTCGTTCTGAAGGGAGAGAAAGAAGTTTACTACATTCTAGCCATTCCAAATCCACAACGTCCAAGGTGCTCCAGTGCTGACTATCCATCATGACTTCTGAAATGACCGTCGATACGCTGATGCTGTGAAGGAAGGCCGACAGAGCAGGAGTGCTATCTATGGGCTGCGGAGGAACACTTTGGGGGGAGGCTCTTTTCTGTCTAGCCTGACTGGCCCCGGTGCACACGGGCAAGGTCTATAAAGGTACGGTTGGAGGGTTTTGGGGCTGATGAATGACTTGCCTGACAGAGGCCTGACTTCAACTTAACTGAACACCTCTGGAAAACTAGAAACGGAGAAACAAGCCAGGCCCTATCATCCAACATCAGTGTCGACCTCACAAATGCTTCTTTGGGATGAATGGGCAGAAAGAAAGTCCACAGACACACTGCACCACAGAGTGGAAGCTGCTCTAGCTGCAGAAAGAGGACCAGGTCTGATTCAGGTTCTATGGATTTAGAAAGGGCTCTCATAAAAGCTCCTGTAGGTGTAATGTGTATGTATTCCCCAATACTTTTGATCCCATATGTATAAACACCAATCATCAAAGAATAGCTGCACCCAGAAGGAAGTGTCTGAATTACATATTGCTAAGAGGAAAAGGTGAGATGACAGGATTTAGCTTGCCAGGTCGTCTCGGCATGGAGTTGTAGGAGGTTCCTAGTGGTGTTCTACGATAAGCCAATCCCATGCGGCTTGAATACTCTGACACAGTTCCTGCAGAAACTGTGCGGTAGGGGTGAAGGTTCGGAGGATACCAGGCCTTTGGAAATGTGAACCTGTGACAAAAAACAGACCATGGTGGTCTCCACAATCCCGCTTCCTGGGAGAGTGAAAGATTTGGACGATATTGAATTCCTCCAAAATGCTGGAAGTGCTTTCCAAACTTGTTAATCCAGTCCGCAAAGGCAGATACCAGCAACAGCACAGGTCATAACAGACAGAAAGGTACAGTTAAACCTCATATAGTCACTCAGGTAAAGGGTGAGAAGGCGCCCTTAGGCACTTGTCACTTGTGCAGCCTTGGCGAGACACCTGAATTATTTCGCAGTGTACTCATGAGGTCAAAACCTCCCCACCAAGTTTCATTTCCTGTCGGATGATTTATTTTGGGTGCAGGCTACTTCTGTATGATGTTGGGTATATTAGAGGAAACAAACAGAGAAAAAGAAGCAGGGGAAGGAAGAAAGATAAAAAAATACTGAAGGTAATATAATCCGACTGTAGTGAATAGGATCTCTCAATTGCTTTAGCCAATGAAAGTCTTCAACACAACACAACAAACAGTTATATGCAACACAATGTTCTCCTGAGTGTGTGGTGTGTGGGTGTGTGTGTGTGTGTGTGAGAGAGAGAGAGATTTGTGTGTGTGTATTGTGTGGGTGTGTATGCTACAAAAACACCTCAAACAACAAAACAGCTCCGTATCATACTCCTTATTCATTATCCCACTACACATAATACACATCGTACACAACGACAGGGGGAGAGAAAGAAGAGCGAGAGGGAGGGAGAAAGAGAGACTGAGGGAGAGAGAGAGAGGAGAAGAGACGAGGAGAGAGAAGAGACGAGCTAAACAGGACTGCGAGAAAAAAGATACAATGAAAGGAAAAAGAGGAGACGAGGCAAAGGATAGATAGAGATATCGAGAAATGATGAAGAGAGGAAGAGATGACGAGCCAAAATCAAGAGACTCTGGAAGAGGAAGGAGAGCATAACAGGAGACAGAGAGAAGAGAGAAGAGAGAGAAGAGAGGAGAGAGAGAGAGACAGAAAGACAGACAGAGCAGAGGAGGATGGAGAGGGACAGACAGACAGACAGACAGACAGACAGGACAGACAGACAGACAAGACAGGACCAAATAAATACAGACAGACAGACCGACAAATTAGAGAGAATGGAGGGAAAGGAAACAAAGAGCAAAGTACAGCAGATAGAGAGAAACAAAAAACAACTACACACACATACACACACATACATACACATACACACATATACACACACATACACACACATACACACACACACACACACATACATACACATACACACACATACATACACACACACACACATACACACACATATACACACACACACACACATACATACACACACGAGAGCCAGTTAGAGTCTCTTCACCTCCTTAAGAGTTTATACACGTACACAGAGCCCAGGCTGCACAGACTGCACAGGGCTATGATACTGTTATAGGTCCGCCACCTACATACAGTGATCAGCATCATACACATACAATAGTCACAGCATACCTCACCACGCTCGAGAGACACTACAGGGGACAGAAGGAACATGACTCAGCTACAGCGAGGGCTCGTCTCCCCACAAGCCTACTGGCCAGCTGAAACACCGATAGGACAGTCAATCGCAAAATGGAGAGAAACAATCCCCTCATACAGCCATAACCCACGGATACGGTCATCCTGGAGACGGCGCTCCTTCCAGACTTCAGGCTATTACAGCGCTGAAAGCTGAATAGGTACGGTTATTTGCCAATAGCTTTATAAGCGACTGAGCGTGAACTGTGATGTTTGCAGGAGCTAATCTAACGGAGGTTGCCACGTGAGCAGGTTTTGGGCAGTTCAGATAAACATAGACATCTGAGATTGCTAAAGACATTCCAGGGAGTGTTTTCAAAGCATGTAAAAGGACATAACATTTAGTCAAGCTTATCTGGTTAACTGGGAACAGCTGCCTCTACTGTACGAAACGACCATATTGGCCAGTAAGGGATGTATACAAGAAATTCCAGACGGCCTTTCTCACAAAAGCCGGCCCCACCCACCGAAAGCAGCACGCTGGATCTGCTGTGAATCCTAATTAGTTGTGGTGAACGACATGCCTTCTGTGCGGCTCCAGTAGGCCAAACTTGGGAAAGCTCTAGCTTGGCAAGGATGTACAGCAGGGAGAACCAACAGCAGCGTGGATCACATTCTGCTGGGCATTCCGAGATTTAGCCTCTTGAAATGGCATGGAGTTGAGAGGTTCCCAAATGTGTTTGGGAATAAACCCCTTCCATTGCAGCTAACGGTCTCACACAACTTCCTGCAGATTGTGTGGGGGAAGGGGTGCAGTTGGGAGGAATACCAAGGCATCGGACGTAGCGACATGGTGCCTCCATGAACAGGTTGGTTGGTCGTCTCCACCAAGACAAAAGTGGGAAAGACAAAAGTCTGGCAAGAACACCATTCTCAGTCATTCTAGGCCGAACTCCGATGCAGTTTTTAAGGGCCAGTCGTCGTAACGGTTCTACGCATATCCTAGCCAAAGAGGGATGGCACACTAACAAGGCACGAACTCCTAAAGGGGGCAATGAACAAACCATGAATCATGAATGTAGGGAATAATGTAGGTGTTGGGGTTAATATACGGTAAGTAAGAAAAACTTTAGTACGGGTTATATCTATCAGTAGTTAGTGTAGAGGTTATTGACAGATAAGCAATAATGTCGATGAGTGAATGGCGTATTCTATACAAATGACACCAACAGAATGATCCAGAGAGTGGTATCAAATCGAAAATCGTACAATAGATAGAAAGAACGTCAAATAAGGAAACATCACGTGACAGGAGGCCCTATGATGTGACCAATAGTATAAAAATCACTCCAAAATGCTCAAAATCGCTGTATCGAACTCTTCTCGAAGGCGTATCTCCCTAATATCCCTCACTTCCCCCCCCCCCCTCCTCTCCTTCTTCCCCTTTTTTCCTTCCCCTTC
>JAMWET010000168.1:50000-71798 GCA_024036415.1 Prochilodus magdalenae | reverse complement strand
CGGGCGACAGAGAATCATCCGGTCCCCCCCCCCCTAACCACCATCTGTACCCCTCACTGGCATCATCCGCTCCCAATAGGCACATCATAACAAGGGCCGTTATTTATGCATGGAAGGGAAAAAAGAAAAGAAACACAGCACTCCAGGAAAACACACTGCGACCTACAGTAAAACCTGGGGCTGGTTCCATTCATGCTCTGGGGCTGGGTGGCCAGTACAGGGACTGGGAATTCTTGTTAAAAGTTGAGGGACTCATGGGATTTCCAATCCATATCTGCCGATTCTGGAGACCAACATATGCCCAGGAATCAGTAGTGACAAAGCTGAAGTTGCGCCAGGGAGGGCTAGATCTTTCAAAACAATGACACACGGACCCTAAAAACTGCCTCAAAATCTTACTAATGCATTCCTGCAGAGGAACAAGTTACCAGCGTTCTGGGACATGGCCCCCATCTCAGTCCACAGACCTGGATATTAATGAAAATCTGTGGTGGCACTAAAGAGAGCTGTCCATGCTCGGATACCATCAAACCTGAATAACCTAGAGATGTTCTGTAAAGAAGAATGGTCTAAAATACCTCCAGCCACAATCCAGACTCTCATTAGAAGCTATAGGAAGCGTTTAGAGGCTGTTAGTTCTGTGAAAGGAGGATCTACTAAAGGGTTTTTTTGGTGCCCAAATGTATGCATGTTTAGACAGTTACTGCACACTTTCTGTAAATCATATAAACTTCATTTCACTTCTCAGATATCTCTGTGTTTGTCCCCTATATGATATATGTAACGCAATTTTTTATCCAAACAATCAATACTTTATAAAGGTAAATCAGGAAAATTAACAACACTGCCCAAACTTTCACACCCCACTGTATATACACTCTACATATACACTCCATACATATACACTCCATACATATACACTCCATACATATACACTCCATACATATACACTCCATACATATACACTCCATACATATACACCACACATACCCCCCATTAGTCAGTCTGTTTATATCAGCTCCGTCTGAACTGATCACCTACAGACACACCATTACTTCTCTCTCTCTCCCTCTCCCTCTCTCTCTCTCTCTCTCTCTCTCTCTCTCTCCTCTCTCTCTCTCTCTCTCTCTCTCTCTCTCTCTCTCTCTCTCCTCTCTCTCTCTCTCTCTCTCTCTCTCTCTCTCCTCTCTCTGTGTCTCTCTCTCTCTCTCTCTCTCTCTCTCTCTCTCTCCTCTCTCTCCTCTCTCTCTCTCTCTCTCTCCGTGTCTCTCTCCTCTCTCTCCGTGTCTCTCTCCTCTCTCTCCTCTAGAGGGAGCCAGAGCTGTAGCTTTGAACTACAGTCCTGTAAATACAGGGTTCTGTGTAGTGGCACTGTAGAAGAACTCCCTAAACACGTCCTATAGACGGTTCTCTAAAGAACCGTGTGTGGACATGGGATGTAGAAGTGTGAAGAGCCTTTTACACAGTTTAAAGAACCTCCAAATAATGTTAAGAACCTACACCCATGTCTACTCTGCTAAAATAAAAGGTTCTTGACTTGGACATACGGTTCTGTTTTTAGATGTTGGGTAGATGTTCTGTGGGATGAGTCGTGGCTGTGTGAGTTTAATCATTAGAACCTATATGTGCTGTCTGGATGCCAGTCTGGGTTCCGGCTGTGACTCAGCAGTAAAACAGAAGGTCAAGGAGAACAGCCAGTAAAGAACGTGAGCGTCCAGCCACATCACCGGTTCCACCCAGAGGTCAGAATGTTTCTGCAGTGAGACGTTCCTCTGCTGGATTCTCCACATTCCTCAGACAGACACAGAACACTGCGGAACACTGAGCACTCATCACTGCTGTTCTGCTGTATCTAGACCCAAATATACCCAGTACCGTTACAGCTACAGCAGACTGCACGGCTGTCTGTACACTGTGGTGGTGTAGTAAGAGGAGTTCCGTACACAGAACCTCACCACTGCTGTTCCATGTGGACAGCGTCCTGTTCTAAGACGTCTGCTCTGAGATCTAGGACCAGCTTAAATCCGGTTTCCGCCTGTTACCCACAGTCCTCCAGCACCAAACCAGCTCCACCCATCTGTTAGAACACGTTAGAACCTAAAGCTGTTTTAGATGGTACTAGCAGAGGGAGCTCTCAGACCTGCTGACCTCCACTGGGCCGAACGGTGCTGTACAGGCCGCGGTGCGTGGACAGCGGTTCTCCTGTAACAAAGCTGGTGGACAGCGCGAGGTCAGGACGTTCCGCTGACCTGGTTATCACACATGCTGAACGCTGCTGAACGCTGCTGAACGCTGCTGAACGCGTGTGCGGGCTGCTGATCATTCCTGAGTAAAGTCTGTTCTGAAGGAGCTTTGTGCTGAGCTGAATTCCTCACCGCTGAGTGTGTTTGAGTGTGACTCGGATCAGAGGGTTCTGTTTCAGACACCCTGGGGCAGGAAACCACAACCAGCAGCGGGTACCAGCGCCAAGGCGTTCAGCTAAGCAGTCTTCCTGTCTCAACATGTCGTACCGCACAGGTACCGCCCAACCGAACAGGTACCGCTCAACCGCACAGGTACCGCTCAACCGAACAGGTACCGCTCAGCCGAACAGGTACCGCTCAACCGAACAGGCACCGCTCAACCGAACAGGTACCGCTCAACCGAACAGGTACGAACAGGTACCGCTAACCCGAACAGGTACCGCTCAACCGAACAGGTACCGCTCAACCGAACAGGCACCGCTCAACCGCACAGGTACCGCTCAACCGAACAGGTACGAACAGGTACCGCTAACCCGAACAGGCACCGCTCAACCGAACAGGTACCGCTCAACCGAACAGGTACCGCTCAACCGAACAGGCACCGCTCAACCGAACAGGCACCGCTCAGCCGAACAGGCACCGCTCAACTGAACAGGTACCGCTCAACCGAACAGGTACCGCTCAACCGAACAGGTACCGCTCAGCCGAACAGGTACCGCTCAACCGAACAGGTACCGCTCAACCGAACAGGCACCGCTCAACCGAACAGGCACCGCTCAACCGAACAGGCACCGCTCAACCGAACAGGCACCGCTCAACCGAACAGGCACCGCTCAACCGAACAGGCACCGCTCAACCGAACAGGCACCGCTCAACCGAACAGGTACCGCTCAACCGAACAGGCACCGCTCAACCGAACTGGTACCGCTCAGCCGAACAGGTACCGCTCAACCGAACAGGCACCGCTCAACCGAACAGGCACCGCTCAGCCGAACTGGTACCGCTCAGCCGAACAGGTACCGCTCAACCGAACAGGCACCGCTCTTCCTCATGTCTTCTCCAGACTGCCCAGTGAAACCTGGTACCCATACTAAACCTTTCCCAGTTCTGTAGAACCCAGCTGCGGGTCATTACCTGCCCACTACAGAACCTCTTACCTCTCCGTAGTCCGAGGTGAAGACCACAGATCCGTCATCATAGCAGCAGGTGACCGTGCAGGGATGGAGCTGACCCCTCTCCCTCACCCACACTCGATCGCCCTGCAACACAAACACATACAGCACTGAGAATCAGAACCGAGCAGAACCAAGCAGAGCAGAATCGAGAGGAACCGAGCAGAGCAGAACCGAGCAGAACCAAGCAGATCAGAATCGAGAGGAACTGAGCAGAGCAGAACCGAGCAGAACCAAGCAGATCAGAATCGAGAGGAACCGAGCAGAACCGAGCAGAGCAGAACTGAGAGGAACTGAGCAGAGCAGAACTGAGCAGAGCAGAACCGAGCAGATCAGAATCGAGAGGAACCGAGCAGAGCAGAACCGAGCAGAACCAAGCAGAGCAGAATCGAGAGGAACTGAGCAGAGCAGAACCGAGCAGAGCAGAACCGAGCAGAGCAGAACCGAGCAGAACCAAGCAGAGCAGAATCGAGAGGAACTGAGCAGAGCAGAACCGAGCTGCAGTCAGCTGGGTCAGGGTAACAGTAGGATAGTCATTAATGTCCTGATAATCAACAACACTAATTAAAAGCGGACCTAGAGTTCTACCCGGTTCTGAAGGCCTCCCAGGACGGGATGCGGCTCGTCATGTGTTTATAAATATAATTCATTAAAGTATAATAATTAAAATATTTACATTATATAATGAACCTGATTCAGATTAAAGACCGGGCCTGAGCAGCGAGGAGGAGCTAGCCTGCTGTACACCGTAGCATCATGTCCCTCATCCCCGTCCGCAGCACCCCCAGCGCCGCACATGCCACGTCCTGTTTTACACACACAAAGCCCAGAGTGGGTGGTCTGAGGGGGGCCGGTCTATTTCTGACCACACCACATACCAGCTCCTGCTTTTGTGCGGAAGGTTTGGAATGCACAAATGGACATACAACAACAGAGCAGCACAGGAACCGGGCCTGATTACTGAGACGCACTTCCTGTCTGTTGTGTTGTGGAGTGCAGGGTGAGGGCCAAAGAGCGTTCATCTTCACAGCAGCAGCGTTCAGCGGGCCAATGGAGTGTTGAGAGAGCGGTTTGTCGGACAGGTCGTCCGAGCGGAGAGATCAATAAGAGCAGGGTTCCACCAGGAAACCCAATCCAAGGTCACAGCTCGCTGGAATCAGCCCTCATCAACTATTAATGACCAGCTGACATGAGCACTGGCCCGGCTCACAGCCGCAGCCCGAGGAGACAGACCCGAAACAGACCCGGCGACTAAACCCTGAGACAGACCCCGCGACTAAACCCGAAACAGGCCCAGAGACTAAACCCGAAACAGACCCGGCGACTAAACCCGAAACAGGCCCAGAGACTAAACCCGAAACAGGCCCGGCGACTAAACCCGAAACAGACCCGGCGACTAAACCCTGAGACAGACCCCGCGACTAAACCCGAAACAGACCCAGAGACTAAACCCGAAACAGACCCAGAGACTAAACCCTGAGACAGACCCAGAGACTAAACCCGAAACAGGCCCAGAGACTAAACCCCTAAACAGACCCAGAGACTAAACCCTGAAACAGACCCAGAGACTAAATCCTGAGACAGACCCAGAGACTAAACCCGAAACAGGCCCAGAGACTAAACCCGAAACAGACCCAGAGACTAAACCCCGAAACAGACCCGGCGACTAAACCCTGAGACAGACCCCGCGACTAAACCCGAAACAGACCCAGAGACTAACCCCGAAACAGACCCGGAGACTAACCCCGAAACAGGTCCAGAGACTAAACCCGAAACAGACCCAGAGACTAACCCCGAAACAGGTCCAGAGACTAAACCCGAAACAGACCCGGCGACTAAACCTGAAACAGACCCAGAGACTAAACCCGAAACAGGTCCAGAGACTAAACCCGAAACAGACCCGGCGACTAAACCCCGAAACAGACCCGGCGACCAAACCCGAAACAGACCCAGAGACTAAACCCTGAGACAGACCCGGCAACTAAACCCCGAAACAGACCCAGCGACTAAACCCGAAACAGGCCCGGCGACTAAACCTGAAACAGGTCCAGAGACTAAACCCGAAACAGACCCGGCGACTAAACCCGAAACAGACCCAGAGACTAAACCCGAAACAGACCCAGAGACTAAACCCTGAGACAGACCCGGCGACTAAACCCCGAAACAGACCCGGCGACCAAACCCGAAACAGACCCAGCGACTAAACCCGAAACAGACCCAGAGACTAAACCCGAAACAGACCCAGAGACTAAACCCGAAACAGACCCGGAGACTAAACCCGAAACAGACCCAGAGACTAAACCCTGAGACAGACCCAGAGACTAAACCCGAAACAGACCCAGAGACTGAACCCCGAAACAGGCCCGGCGACTAAACCCCGAAACAGGCCCAGAGACTAAACCCGAAACAGGCCCAGAGACTAAACCCGAAACAGACCCAGAGACTAAACCCGAAACAGACCCAGAGACTAAACCCCGAAACAGACCCAGCGACTAAACCCGAAACAGACCCAGAGACTAAACCCGAAACAGACCCAGAGACTAAACCCGAAACAGACCCAGAGACTAAACCCGAAACAGACCCAGAGACTAAACCCGAAACAGACCCAGAGACTAAACCCGAAACAGGCCCAGAGACTAAACCCGAAACAGACCCAGAGACTAAACCCCGAAACAGGCCCGGCGACTAAACCCCGAAACAGGCCCAGAGATTAAACCCCGAAACAGACCCAGAGATTAAACCCCGAAACAGACCCAGAGATTAAACCCCGAAACAGGCCCAGAGATTAAACCCGAAACAGACCCAGAGATTAAACCCCGAAACAGACCCAGAGATTAAACCCCGAAACAGACCCAGAGACTAAACCCCGAAACAGGCCCGGCGACTAAACCCGAAACAGACCCAGAGACTAAACCCGAAACAGGCCCAGAGACTAAACCCGAAACAGACCCAGAGACTAAACCCCGAAACAGGCCCGGCGACTAAACCCCGAAACAGATCCAGAGATTAAACCCCGAAACAGACCCAGAGACTAAACCCTGAGACAGACCCAGAGATTAAACCCCGAAACAGACCCAGAGACTAAACCCCTAAACAGACCCAGAGACTAAACCCCTAAACAGACCCAGAGACTAAACCCCTAAACAGACCCAGAGACTAAACCCCTAAACAGACCCAGAGACTAAACCCCTAAACAGGCCCAGAGACTAAACCTGAAACAGGCCCAGAGACTAAACCCGAAACAGGCCCAGAGACTAAACCCTGAAACAGGCCCGGCAACTAAACCCCGAAACAGACCCAGAGACTAACCCCGAAACAGGCCCAGAGACTAAACCCGAAACAGACCCAGAGACTAAACCCGAAACAGGCCCAGAGACTAAACCCGAAACAGACCCAGAGACTAAACCCGAAACAGACCCAGAGACTAAACCCGAAACAGACCCAGAGACTAAACCCGAAACAGACCCAGAGACTAAACCCTGAGACAGACCCGGCGACTAAACCTGAAACAGACCCAGAGACTAAACCCGAAACAGGCCCAGAGACTAAACCTGAAACAGACCCAGAGACTAAACACGAAACAGACCCAGAGACTAAACCCTGAGACAGACCCCAAACTGAAGGACCAAGACAAACAGATCAAAGGGAAATGAGGTAAACAGGTAAACGCGGTCTCCGCTGCGTTCCGTCACACTGACTGTGTAATACTGTTGTGATAAACAGGTTTAGTTATTTCACTCATTAACGCTTAATCATTAGTGTTAATACCAAACAAACAAACCCGCACTGGACCCGCCCTAAAGCCCAAACCTCCGACCTCAATCACAGACCGCACCACCACAGGCTCTGCTGCACTCACACTCCAGAGTAAGACCACAGCACCGTGTCTAAGCGCGTGTACGTGCGAGCGAGTGAGCGGTACCGGGAGGGTTTAGCCCGGGTCTTAGCGGCGCTGCTAGCCGGGTGGTGCGGCTGCAGGGGCTACTGAGTTAAGCAGATCAGCAGCTGCTGTTACGTAAGTCCAAATCACTGAGTCTATTTGGGCTTTGGAGCACATGGCCCTGCGCCGGGGGGCTTAGAGCGCTCGCCCCACGCCTGGGTTCAATCTGAGACGATGTTCCTCCAACAGACATACAGAGAACCGGAGAACAGGACAGGTAAAGCACTCAGACACGGGGAACACCCGGAGAACCGCAGGCGCGGCCAGGCCGGTGACTCGGACAACCTGTAACAGGGTGCGCTGAAGCTGTTCTGCTGGGCAGACGGTGAGGTAATCAGCGGAACCGTCCCGGGATGGCCGAGTCCTGTCAGAGGGAGGACAGTCCAACTCACCCTGACCAAACGTAGCAGCGAAAGTCTGACAGTGTGCGACGTCCCTCAGCGAGAGACTGAACGAGTTCAGGCGTCTCACCCTCTGCAGTGCAGAACCGCCGCAGAGAACCCAGAGAACCTTTGGGTGTAAACGAAAGGGCAGGTTCCGCACAGTGTCACATACCAACACCGTGAGAATCACGGCTGACCTCTCTGGACTCCACTGACCGGAACTGGACTGACGGTCAGTGGAAGCGTGTCCTGTGGTTTGACTAGTCCACCTTCCAGATATCAGACGTCGTGTCTCCGGGACACAGAAGAACAGGACCATCCAGACCGGTACCGGGGTAAAGTTCTAAATCACCACCTGTCAGGGTGGGGGTGTTAGTGAGGGGGGTGTAAATGAAGGGCTATTAGAAAGTAACCTGCACATCTGTGAAAGCTCAACACATCATGGAGAACTGGTTCTGGGTCTGATTCGAGGTGCTGGTTCTAGACTAGAATCTTTTTCAGAGCATCCATGATTATACCAGCATGATCAACACCAACAAACAGTCCCTCCAACTAAACACACGTGCCTCATTAAGATCAAACTATGACAGTGAAGGTTCTGTGCGGTTCTGCAGCTGAACACAGTAAACCGTTCGTCTCCAAATGGAGACGCCAAACACCTGGGTTAACTTTAGTGTAGGTCAGTGGAACCGGAGTTTTACCAAGCGGTGTTGGGTCATTTCTGTTGGTCCATTCACCATGGAACCTTCACACCGTGTAAACAGCAGCTGCGGCGATCACATGACCCAGAGAAGTAACAATCTACTAAAATGCAGATCCGTGTTTTTCCCTGCACGGTGAGGATATACTCCGCTTTCAGAACTGGATCAGTCTTAGTCCTCAGCCTCCAAGTGATCCCTGAGAGCCTGTTAAAGCGCAGACCATGTAACACAGCAGTGATCACTCTAGAACCTGTTCTAGCTCCACAGTTCTCCCAGTAGACCATCAGACTGTGTATCTGTGTGTTCAGTTTAAACGGATCCAGCAGAATTCCCTGTTCCCTGCCGTCCCCAGGTTTGTTCCTGGTACGTTAAACCTGATCAGACCGGATAGCGGGACCACTGGGACAGACCCCCACATCTGTCTACAGCGCCAGTCACCCTGACTGACCCGGAGCTTCCCAGCGTGTCCAGCGCTCGGCGCTCCCTGCGCTCCACCGGTGGGATAATGTTTCCAGCGTATCAGTGGAGGTTCTGACGGACTCGTGTCCAGTCCTGAGCTCCTGCTGAAGGCAGCGGAGGAGTCCTAGGTCCGGAGATGTTGGAGGAGCTCAGGGCTGGATTTTGGATAAGCTTTCCCGGAATATTCCAGATAATCTGGGTATTTCCCCGAGGAGGCCTGGAGGTGGAGCAGCACAAAACTCCGAAAGAGGTCAAACACACTCGGACAGGCGGAGACACACGCTGAGCACGTCCGGGCTCCCATTCCCAACCGGACATCATTTCCAGAGCACTGACTAAAACACTGACTAGAACACTGACTAGAACACTGACTAGAACACTGACTAGAACCCTGACTAGAACACTGACTAGAACCCTGACTAAAACACTGACTAGAACACTGACTAGAACACTGACTAGAACACTGACTAGAACCCTGACTAGAACACTGACTAGAACCCTGACTAGAACACTGACTAGAACACTGACTAGAACCCTGACTAGAACACTGACTAGAACACTGACTAGAACACTGACTAGAACCCTGACTAGAACACTGACTAGAACCCTGACTAGAACAATGACTAGAACACTGACTAGAACCCTGACTAGAACACTGACTAGAACCCTGACTAGAACAATGACTAGAACACTGACTAGAACCCTGACTAGAACCCTGACCTGCTCAACTAAAGGTTCCATCATCATACAGACACACTCAGGACATTCAGGGTCACTGGGTCATATGACCGAGTCACTAAGGTCACGGCCGTCTGTGACTCAGCGAGTCTGTCAGTAAGTATTCAGTATCAGTGACGGTGTGCGGTACGAGTCTGTTTCTGTTCCCACACACATAAAGCATCCACACCTTATAACTCACGATCTGAACAGTGTTCTGTACACGGTGCGCAGGTTCCATGATCAGTAGAACCGGTCCAGCGTGTAGTCAGAGTGAGTGTTCATTACGGTACTGATGACTCTACCTTCCGCCGAAACGACGATTACAGAAACATGACTTACCTGACTGAGATCATAGACAGGTGACCCGGGGGGCCAGCAGTAATGTTCAGAAGTAATGTTCAGTAGTAATGGTCAGCAGTAATACTCAGTAGTAATGTTCAGTAGTAATGTTCAGTAGTAATGTTCAGCAGTAATGTTCAGTAGTAATGTTCAGTAATAATGTTCAGTAGTAATGTTCAGCAGTAATGTTCAGCAGTTATGTTCAGTAGTAATGTTCAGCAGTTATGTTCAGTAGTAATGTTCAGCAGTTATGTTCAGTAGTAATGCTCAGCAGTAATGTTCAGCAGTTATGTTCAGTAGTAATGTTCAGTAGTAATGTTCAGCAGTTATGTTCAGTAGTAATGTTCAGCAGTTATGTTCAGTAGTAATGTTCAGTAATAATGTTCAGCAGTTATGTTCAGTAGTAATGTTCAGTAATAATGCTCAGCAGTAATGTTCAGTAGTAATGTTAAGTAATAATGTTCAGCAGTAATGTTCAGCAGTTATGTTCAGTAGTAATGTTCAGTAATAATGTTCAGCAGTAATGTTCAGCAGTAATGTTCATGTTGATGTTTACTGTGGTGTATGGTGGTTGGTGGTGCGGCTGTAGTCCTCTGTGACGGAGATCACAGTGTTAGAGCGATAGCTGTGGTTTGCCGGACGGGTGGGGTTCTGTAATGATGCTGTTTGATTTCAGTCTGACTGTGGGTGGGGGGGGGGGGTTTCCGAACGGGAGAAGCCAGATGTGTCCCTGTAGAGTGAAACTGCCTCGTGCCCCCGCCGCATTGTTTCACCAACAGATGGTCCAACCCCCCCACCAACCTCCCCACCACAGCTCTCACAATGGAGCTGGGCCGTGGTTGGGTCTCGGAGGCAGTGAGGCGGAAACCCCCCCACCACACACACACAAAGACCAGCTGGGACCCTCCAAGTGTGTCTGAGCGAAACTCCATCTGCAGCCAAACCTGCCGACACCGACAAACTCCAACATCACGGTACCCAACCACGTCACTGTACCAACCACGTCACTGTACCAACCACGTCACTGTACCAACCACGTCACTGTACCCAACTACATCACTGTACCAACCACGTCACTGTACCCAACTACATCACTGTACCAACCACGTCACTGTACCAACCACGTCACTGTACCCAACTACGTCACTGTACCAACCACGTCACTGTACCCAACCACGTCACTGTACCCAACTACATCACTGTACCCAACCATGTCACTGTACCAACCACGTCACTGTACCAACCACGTCACTGTACCCAACTGCGTCACTGTACCCAACCATGTCACTGTACCACGTCACAGTACCCAACTACGTCACTGTACCAACCACGTCACTGTACCAACCACGTCCCTGTACCCAACTACATCACTGTACCCAACTACATCACTGTACCAACCACGTCACTGTACCCAACTACGTCACTGTACCCAACCACGTCACTGTACCCAACCGCGTCACTGTACCCAGTGCTGTTATATACAATGAAGTTATAGGTTCATTTCTAACCAGGTGAACGACCCGGTCCAGCTGCTGGACAGCTGAAAGTGAGTCCAGCTGAGCGCTGAGCGCTGCCTGCTGAACGCTGCCTGCTGAACGCGCCGTGTTCAGGGGAAATTTGCTAATTAATGAGCATGAAATATTAAGGCGACACGGGCCGAGGTGCTGCAGGCGGCAGGTATCCTGAGCCGGAGTATCAGGTGATCAAATCAGCCCAACAAAGACGGCTAATCAACTCAGACCGCCGCACACGCCGCGCCAATTAGCACAAAGATCACGTCCCTAATACCGCACAGCCCCCCCAGCCCCTACTGACCAACCCCGCTCCAAACCCCGTAAACCCAGAGTCTGACCCAGAACCAGAACCTGGAACTCTCCCTCACTCAGGGTGGGTCATCTTCCAAAACCAGCCAGAACCCAAACACACAGCAGTGCTGGGAATGATCCACCACCCACATACTACCTGCTCTGTGGTGGTCCTGTGGTGGTCCTGTGGGGGTCCTGCCCATTGAAGAACAGGGTAATACAGTACACAGAGAAACAGATGGACTACAGTCTGGACCTGTACACCTACAGAGTGTCCTGTATGGACGGTGGAGCTGGTGAGGTGAAACAAGTCGAAACGAGGAGGCGGAGTCAATAAACCTTCTGTTTCTGATTCTAATCAATAATATCAATAATAAGCGTTTCCATGGTGATTTCTGGGACAGTAAAGGCAGCATGGAGCTTCTTCTATACTGTCATAGGAAACATGGAAGCTCCGAGGCCACACACTGCTCTGCTTAACTTAGCAGCATGGACATGCGTGTCCACCACCGACACAGGAGGAGATCAGCAGATCGTGGAGGAGGTCACGGGGGAGATGGTGGAGGAGATGGTGGAGGAGATGGTGGAGTCTAATTTCTGACTGTTACTCCACTGCATTATGGTCCGATCTGTCCCTCATTTTGTCTCACATGGACACACGTTATAAACATCACACGTCCAAATGAAAGAAGCATCAGTCCTCCTGTTAGTGCAGCACCATCGGCAGACGGCTGCACCACGCAGGACTACCTGCACACAGACCGTTACCACGACTGTCCTTAACACCACGTCACCGTCACCAAAGACTGCAGTGGTGTCGTACCAGACTGTCATGGAGTGACTCAGAATGGCAGAGGGTCCATCTTCAGGACGAGGGACGAGTTTTAAACATCACGCTTTAGTCTTGGTGGAGACGTCCAACGAATCCGTGTGTGGAGGCACCGTGGTCAGCACCGAGATGAACGGCCTGACGTCACACGTCCAGAAGACCTGGTGTCCACTAAAGGCCAGACTGAAAGTGTCTGATTACAGTCTGGATTATTTCAGGAGCACATCAGTTATGGACACTGGGCGTCACTGGAAGGGCTGGTACAGGACTGCAGACGGAAGCGTCCTGCTCTGACCTCTCATCGGCGGCTTGATGGGTCAGGTAACCAAACAGCGACCTGCAGGTACAGTCAGATCACCTGTCTGGGCATCATCACGTAAACAGGTGGAAGAGGGTTGAACAGTCTTACTGTTCCTGCTACACCGACCAGGTACACTACAGGTACACTACTCCGGAGAGGGAGCGCTGGCGGGAGGTTCGGGAGCGCGTGGTGGAACGGTCACAGAGCTGTAGAGAGTGTAATGGAGAGGAGTGTTTAACTCTCACTCAGAGGACCTGAGTGAAACCAGCTCAGCTTGAGTATCACTGCATCATCCTGAGACAGTCCGGCCTCTTCAGGGATACGGGGGCGGGGACTCGGGACAGGGGCGGGACTTAACCAGTCGTATCATACAGCTTCACATTATACATGTAGCCTAAAATTACACTGGCCTTCAATAAAATTAGCTTAAACTAGCAATAGCATTTATTAGCTTTAGCCTAAACTAGCCTCATCCTAAACAAGCATTAGCCTTCACTAACATTAATCCTAACTAGCATTCCCCTTAACGCCGACTTTAACTAGCCTTAGCCTTCACTGGAGTTAGCCTTGTGTAATGGACATGTTCTCACAATCTGATAAATTCACACCCATAATACAGTTTACCAGCCCGTCCACATCTGACTAATAGTATTATTATTATTATCATTATTATTATCATTATTATTATTATTATTATTATTATTATTATTATTATTATCATTATTATTATTATTATTATTATTATTATTATTATTATTATTATCATTATTATTATTATTATTATTATTTTAGGGCTGTTTGGGTCTGTGTCTCCTCCCCAGTCCTGCCTCCTCGTTATTTATTTGTGTTTATTATTAATAACTAATGAGGTTACCTGACAGGAGGGCGGAGCTCTAACAGCGCGCTGTAAACAGGAGGAGTGAGGAGGGATAAAGGGTTAATATCAGCCCCCAGTGCAGAGCATATGGGCCCCAGTGCAGGAAGACGAGGGCAGATTAGGACCATACACAGACTACCGAACACTTCAGCTCCCCTATACTGACCCTACCAGGCCGCTAACAGCTAACAGCTGAGGCTAATGTAGCTAACAGATCAAGGAGACTTATCCTATTAGCATGGCGCTAACTACACGTCTAAATCCTCTCATAGCGCATCTTTACATCCCTCAGCCTCATCGGTTTAACAGGCCTACAGCCACGGACAACCCCTGCGGGGTCACCCAGTCCTGACTGCTAGCCTAGCCACTGAGCTCCAGTCCAACACATATACCTGTCCCTCAGAAACCCCTCCCACCTTCAGGACACATCTTCAGACCAGACTAAACTGATGGTGGTATGTGGCTAAAGGCTAACTGTGTCCTCAGCTCTTCCGTCCGGGCTGAATCACACCACCAGAATGCTGCAGGAATTCTGGGAATCCTTCAGAACCCCCAGCATGTCTGGCTGTTTTCCTGGATGAGCCACTGCAGGGGTCACCACCTTTACCCACAGTGACCTCTGACCCCTGTCTGCATGTGGTCACACTTTCAACAACAGTTAAACTCCAGCCATCCATAGCAGACGGGTCCAGTCGTGATCTTACAGACCCGCTACTGACCCAGCGAGCAGAGCGGCACCCAGCTGGAGCTCCACCACACACCTCCACACCTCCACACCTCCACAGCGCCCATGTCCTGCAGTCCTGCATACCCTCTAGGCTGGCTGGGTGGAGCTAAACCGTGGGTCCTTTAGGCTGGTCCTGAGCGGGTGACTGGTCTCTGAGCGGTTACGCAGAGGTCCGTCCCTGATGGAGAAGTAATGACGGGGTACACGTCGCCGCTCTGCCGCAGAACCTTCACCATCTGGGCTGGAGAATAATTACACACTGACTTCATCACCGCAGCCGCAGAGACACAGGGGATTATGGGTATTACTGTCCTGCATGACATCATCACCGCATCCTCAGAGCGGAGGTCAAACGCGTGGTCAGAGAGGAGGAATTAAAACCCAGGGAAATTAGAGGAGTCTGTCCTGCAGGTCCAGCAGCCCGGGACACCACCACCTTCCTCCTCCACCTGAATGTGTCTTCCTCCTCCACCTTAATGTGTGATCAGTTCAGGGACATCCGGTGACTATTGGGCGCCAGTCACCGTTAGCCACATTAGCGTGTGCGGTTGTGTGTGCCTGCAGATGTTGATATAGTCAGTGGAGTTCTATTACTGTGTTATTAACCATGCGGGTTTGGCCCCGCCCACAGCAGCCCTGACCTCCTGCTTTAATACTGAATCAGCTCAGACGTGTGTGTGTGTGTGTGTGTGTGTGTGTGTGTGTGTGTGTGTGTATGTGTGTGTGTGTGTGTATGTGTGTGTGTGTGTATGTGTGTGTGTGTGTGTGTGTGTGTATGTAATGTGTGTGTGTGTGTGTGTGTGTATGTAATGTGTGTGTGTGTGTGTGTGTGTGTGTATGTAATGTGTGTGTGTGTGTGTGTGTGTGTGTATGTGTGTGTGTATGTGTGTATGTAATGTGTGTGTGTGTGTGTGTGTGTGTGTAGTGTGTGTGTGTATGTGTGTATGTAATGTGTGTAGTGTGTGTGTGTGTGTGTGTGTGTATGTGTGTAGAGTGTGTGTGTGTGTGTTCTCACTGTGTGTGTGTGTAGAGTGTGTGTGTGTGTGTGTGTGTATGTGTGTAGAGTGTGTGTGTGTGTGTGTGTATGTGTGTAGAGTGTGTGTGTGTGTGTGTGTGTGTGTGTGTGTGTGTGTAGTGTGTGTGTATGTGTGTATGTAATGTGTGTAGAGTGTGTGTGTGGGGGTGTCTGTGTGAGGAAGGATGGGAAGGGTGTAACTGACTCCCCCTTCAGTGTGAGTGATCCAGTGAAGAGTTTGTTTTGGCTTTCACACCCACTCTGCACTGACCACACCGACTCCACACTGACCACACCAACTCCACACTGACCACACAGACGCCGCACTGACCACACCGACTCCACACTGACCACACCCACTCTGCACTTACCACACTGACTCTGCACTGACCACACCAACTCCACACTGACCACACAGACTCCGCACTGACCACACAGACTCCACACTGACCACACCGACTCCACACTGACCACACCGACTCCGCACTGACCACACCGACTCCGCACTGACCACACCGACTCCACACTGACCACACCGACTCCGCACTGACCACACCGACTCCGCACTGACCACACCGACTCCGCACTGACCACACCGACTCCACACTGACCACACCGGACCCACCCTGACCACACAGACTCCGCACTGACCACACCGACTCCGCACTGACCACACCGACTCCGCACTGACCACACCGACTCCACCCTGACCACACAGACTCCGCACTGACCACACAGACTCCGCACTGACCACACCGACTCCACCCTGACCACACAGACTCCGCACTGACCACACCGACTCGGCACTGACCACACCGACTCGGCACTGACCACACCGACTCCACACTGACCACACAGACTCCGCACTGACCACACCGACTCCACCCTGACCACACCGACTCGGCACTGACCACACCGACTCGGCACTGACCACACCGACTCCACACTGACCACACAGACTCCGCACTGACCACACCAACTCGGCACTGACCACACCGACTCCACCCTGACCACACCGACTCCACCCTGACCACACCGACTCGGCACTGACCACACCGACTCCACCCTGACCACACCGACTCCACCCTGACCACACCGACTCCACCCTGACCACACAGACTGACCACACAGACTCCGCACTGACCACACCGACTCGGCACTGACCACACCAACTCGGCACTGACCACACCGACTCCACCCTGACCACACCGACTCCACACTGACCACACCGACTCGGCACTGACCACACCGACTCCACCCTGACCACACAGACTCCACCCTGACCACACAGACCACTCAGGCACACATGTACCGTAAGCCAGGACGGGTCTTACCTCTGTACCTGACTGACCCAACAGCCACCACTACCTACACTCGAGCAGCGATGTCCTCCAGGAGTCATCCTGACCAAACACACAGCAGACCAGGCACAGTTCTACACCCACCTACTACAGAGCTCCAACAGCAGGTGAAGCTCCACCTCCAGGAACTGTGACGTCCCCGAGCAGCA
Source organism: Prochilodus magdalenae (assembly GCA_024036415.1). Taxonomy (NCBI): domain Eukaryota; kingdom Metazoa; phylum Chordata; class Actinopteri; order Characiformes; family Prochilodontidae; genus Prochilodus; species Prochilodus magdalenae. Next base: position 54,777 of record JAMWET010000168.1, on the reverse strand, counting down.
GTGACTCCAACCAAACAGCTCCTGGAACTGTTCCTCCACCTGGGGTCTCCACCCATTCCTCCTCAGAAACTGTGTTATGTTGGTAGGCTTTCTGCATGAACCCCACACCTCAGGTTCCGCTCAGCGTTCCTGTTGGATTAAGTTCTGGACTTTGGCTCAGCCGTTCCGGAGTCACCACTCTCTGTCCATTCTCAGAGACTAACTGCTGTTACTGGGGATGTGTCTCCGTGCAGGACCACCTCCTGTTGATCAGGGATGGACACCCAACCCAGAATTCACTGCTTCATCAAATGATGGCAGTCGGTTCTGATCCAATAGCAGCAAAACAGTCCCAGACCGTGATACTGCCACCACCATGCTTCACATGGGGGGTGAGGTTCCTAGGTTGAGTGCAGTGTTGGGTTTTACCAACCATAATATAACACGACCCCTTCTTACAGAGGTCCCCAGGTGGTTTTTAGGAGAAGCTCCTCCTCCATGTTCTCCTTCGGGGATGGTCTGATGGTGGACCCTTTCTCGGTGACACTGGCCCGTGTAGGAGAACCCTGAGATCCTTCGGTCGTACCGCGTGGTTCTTTATGATCTCTCAGAACACTCCATGTTGTGGAGTTATCCTTGTTGGATGACCGCTCCAGTGCAGGGTAACAGTGGTGTTGAGGTTCCTCTCTTCGTTGGCGGACAGTAGCTCCTCCAGCCCAGTGAGCTCCTCAGAACCCTCATGTGACTGAAACGCGGCTGGACTAACAGCAGGCCGGAGTCTGGTGGTGAAGACCCACACCCACACCTGATCATCGTCCAACTGACCGACCCTCCCGACTCCGACCCTGACCCTCTACCAAATCGTTCAGGTTCCCACGCTCTTTATAATGATACCGAGCGGAGTTACTGTGTTCAGTAAACCGATGAAGGTCTGACTGTACTGTGGGTCATACTGATGTAGGATCTTCCCAGCAGCCCTGTGTGTGCTCTGCTCTGATTGGCTGAACTGACTCCTTATATCTTCATGGTGGGCAGGGCTGAAGTGCTGTAGGGTGGGGCTAAACCGATGTGGGCTAAATGTGTTGGGTATGTACCGCAGGGTGAGCAGAGACTCTCAGTGGTGTGCAGTGACACGAGTCTGGCCGTGTTCTGCACAGCGCTCTGTGTTTAGACCCGCACGCCGTGTCTGTATTATGTGGGGTGAGTCAGTGCAGGGATTTTCCTGTTGGCCTGGGGCGCTCTTCCTCTCCCTCACCGTCTCACAGGTGCGGCGGGGCAGGAAACAGGAAGTGAGGAAACGGGCCTGAGACGCCCAGTAAAGCTCCACACAGTGTGAGGAAAGAGTGGACTGTGTCTGAGCACAGTCATCAGTAAATAAATAGAACTGTATGTGGTGATTCAGGGGGCCAAGCACCGTCAGCGAGTCCCGGCAGCTCAGGGAGGCGGCCTGAGGCAGCGCCGAGAACGACTGCAGCGTTACTCACCATGCCCTCCTCACTGAGCCCTCTAATCCAGTCCACATTCCTGCCCTTTAATCTCCTTTACAGGCCAAAACCCCGGAGAACCCACCGTGCCCCGCGGTCAGATAGGGAAGTTTGAGGCACACGGAGGAGTTCGAGGCCCATGTAAACTAACCGCCCGTTACCGGGTCTGTGGTGCTGTTGTGATCTGTGTTACAGACTTATGAATATAACTCCAGCTAGTGTCCATAAAGAATATGGGGGATCAGTATCGGCGAGGAATTCCCACATGGGCTCATCCCTAATAACATAACACTGAGCTGTACAGAGAGTAATGTGAGCAGCGGCGGGGGCGGGGGCGGGGGCGGGGGGGTAATCAGGCCGTTAGCGGTTAGCGCTGTATCTAACAGGATTAATGTGCTCTCAGGCCTCTGGGGTTTGTTTCTGTAATCATGTGACCCGACTGTAACCCCGACCCGCGATCAGGACTGAGCGGCACGTGTTCCACCCCATCACCGCCTGCAGCAGAACCATCAACACTCTCATACTGCACACTGATAGAACCCACAGAGTTCTATATAGCTGTAGAACAGACTCAGTCTATACCACAGTACCTACATTTAGAGCTTAGAGTTATACACTCCACCTAATGAGAAACTGTAGAACAGACTCAGTCTATACCACAGTACCTACATTTAGAGCTTAGAGTTATACACTCCACCTAATGAGAAACTGTAGAACAGACTCAGTCTATACCACAGTACCTACATTTAGAGCTTAGAGTTATACACTCCACCTAATGAGAAAACTGTAGAGACTCAGTCTATACCACAGTACCCTACATTTAGAGCTTAGGAGTTATACACTCCACCTAATGAGAAACTGTAGAACAGACTCAGTCTATACCACAGTACCTACATTTAGAGAGTTATAAACTTAGAGTTATACCACTCCATACCTAAGCTTAGAGAAATGAGAACTGTAGAACAGACTCAGTCTAGTACCTACATTAGAGCTTACCTCCACCTAATGAGTACATACCACAGTACCTACACCTAGAGTGAGTTTCTGTGGGTCTGAACTGGAGTAAAGCTACAGTCTTGGGGAGAACAGATTAGCATTAGCGTTAGCTACGCTAGGTGCTGGAATGCTACCTCAGAAAGCTTCATGTGTCCATAAAAAGACAGGAACACTGATACAGAGCTCACATAACTCAGACACAGAGCTGCAGCGGAGATGATACCGAACCAACTGCTCCACATCCTCTGGGCCTGAGGTCAAAGGTCAGGGTCAGACGAGGCTATGTGGGGAGGAATGTGGGGCTGAATCTGTTTCATGAAGCATTTTAAGAGCAGGAGGGGGTGTGTTCTTACAGTGAGTGACAGGTGCTGATCTTAGAGGAGCCATAGCGACTTATACACTGCTAAATTTATACAGTACAGACACGCTGGACCCCAACACCGTCTCCCTCCGCACCCCATCACACTGACGAGCTTACACTGCACTCCCCAAACGCTCAGCGGGAGTTACAGTTTCATTAGCTTGTAGTAGTTCCAGTTTAAAGACCGTTAATAACGTCAGGGCTAATTCAGCCTGAGTTGTAGTCATGGTGGTTTAGGTTGGAGAGGAATGAAGTGCAGACGGACAGTAAGGTGCAGACCCCCATGATGTTCAGTACAGTGCGATGTAGCTCGGGGTTCCTGGTGAGCGGACTGTAGGCGCTCCGAGCTGCTGAATCCTCCTCCTGTGCTGTTTTGCATGTAATTAATGGGGCTAATGAATTATTAACAGGAAACGCACGGCATTAATAATTCAGTAAACTATCTATCGAACCAACAACCTGGACAACACCCACTCCGATGGAGAAACTCCACACACAGCCAACACGCCAACATCGACACACAACCAGCCACCAGCTCAAAACCCCCGGACAACAATCAGTTTAGCACTGGAGCTAAGAGACTGAGTAATACAAGCTGAGCCCACCAATTAGCATAGTGCTAACTGCATGCTTAAATCACCAGACGCTCACCTCAAATACCAGAGAACCAATAATAAACATGTTTTAAACATCCAGAAAAATAAAAACATAACCCCAGTGAACAGACGGCCGAGCTGGCGTGATAACGTGTGCTAGGCTTTTGCTTTGTTGTTAGCTTCAGCCTTGTCGTTCGGTTTTGGTTTGTGGTTAGCCTTTTCTTGGTGGTTCTCACTCGCTGGATAGGTTTTGCTTTGTTAGCTTTCGCTGGGTGGTTATAGCTTTTGGTTTGTGGTTAGCTTTCTATTGAACAGTTTAGGTGTGTGGGCAGGATGAAACAACTTACACACAGGCTACGACTAGGACCGCCCAGTTTACATGGCGGTGTGGTTATTGGAGCTGAATAGTTTTCCCAGGAATCACTCTGTATGTGTATCCTGTAGTTTAGCCAGATTAACCTACTTACACAGAAAACAGATTCCGGTTTTCTGGAGCTTTAGGTAATCCCTAATAGACCTGCTGATGTGGCCTCTGATACGGTATGACTCTATAAACGTTAGCATGGCTACCAACACTAACAGTGTGTAGTCCAGGTTAATAGATCACGGTGTACCATACAGTCAGAAACCACACAACCAAACCCATTCAACACACCGCACATCTGCACACGATGAGTTAGCGACATGCTAATAGATGAGGTAGACACAACTAAGCTAAATTTGGACTGATCGGCGGCTGGACCTAAAGTGCTTGCAACCTGACTGGACACAGAGCAGGGCGACCACTAGAGCTGAGACTCATCAGGAACTCAGCGTATGAATCACTGGACTTCTTTATTTATACACAGTGTAAAGACATGAACACTGCGTGTAAAGATATGAACACTGTGTGTAAAGATGCGAACACTGTGTGTAACGATGCGAACACTGTGTGTAAAGATATGAAAACTGTGTGTAAAGATGTGAACACTGCGTGTAAAGATGTAAACACTGTGTATAAAGATGTAAACACTGTGTGTAAAGATGTAAACACTGTGTGTAAAGATGTGAACACTGCGTGTAAAGATGTAAACACTGTGTGTAAAGATGCGAACACCGTGTGTAAAGATGCGAACACTGTGTGTAAAGATGCGAACACTGTGTGTAAAGATGCGAACACTGTGTGTAAAGATGTGAAAACTGTGTGTAAAGATGTGAACACTGCGTGTAAAGATGTAAACACTGTGTGTAAAGATGTGAACACTGCGTGTAAAGATGTAAACACTTTGTGTAAAGATGTGAACACTGCTTGTGCGTGTGTAAGATGCGTGGAACAAAACTGTGTGTAAAGGTGCGTTGTAAAACACTGTGTGTAACACTGC